>JAPVLO010004875.1:0-13535 GCA_027257055.1 Cephalopachus bancanus | reverse complement strand
ATCTAATGACTACTGCTATAGGCCTTGAAGAAGACCTCTTTGCCATGAGTCTTCCAGGGATTCTTCGGATTTTTTGTGCCTGGACTTTTATATCTCTGGTAAAGCCAAGGAAGGTTTTCTAAACTTTTCCCTGAAATAGGTTTTCTAAACCCATACTTTTTCTTTTTCCTCAGGAATACATATGTGCCTCAGGTTTGGACATTTTACATTATCTCCCATTTTTTGGATACTGTGCCTCATTCTCTTCATTCTTTTTTTCTGTATTTTGCTCTGATTGGGTTAATTGAAAGCCTTTTCTATAAGCTCTGAAATTATTTTCCTATGTCTGTTGGCTATTTGTATCGTTAGCAAAAATATCTATCAAAGTCCTCTGTTCATTTTTTATCAGGCTGTGAAGGTTTTCCTGTTGTTGATGTTACCGAGTTGTTATTGAGTGTGCAATATATGTTTTGCTTTTTTTCCTATATCTGTTGGTTGTATGCGTCCTTAGCAAAAATGTCTATCAAAGTTCTCAGTCCATTTTATTTTTTGAGTTGGAGTCTCACTCTGTCACCCAGACTGGAGTGCAGTGGCAAGTTCATGGTCACCCAGTATCGACCTGCTGGACTCCAGCAATCCTTCCACCTCAGTCTTCCAAGTAGTTGGAACTATAGGTGTGCACTATCACACTCAGCTAATTTTTTTTTTTTTTTAAAGAGATGAGGTCTCACCAATTTGCCTGGACTGGTCTTGAACACACAGGCTCAGGCAATCCCTCACCTAAGCCTCCCAAAGTGCTGGTATTACAGCCTGAGCCACCAAGCCTGACTGCAATGTATGTTTTGAAAAGATTAACCCTACATCAGATACATGTTTTGCAAATGTTTTGCCCTCTCTATAAACATTGACATTTTACTCCCTATTCCCTCCCCCTTTTTTTTGCTTTTGCTGTGAAGATGGCTTTTTAGTTTTATGTATTTCAGTTTTTAGGGGTTTTTTGCCCATGATTTTGATGACATATTCATGAAATAATTGCCAAAACAATTCTGAAAATATTTCCCTATATTTTCTTTCTGAAAGAACTAGAAATTGACCTTCATATGACCCAGCAATCCTCCTATTGGGAATATACCTGGAGGAACTCAAATAATTCTACAGAAAAGATACCCACACATGCATGTTTCTTGCAATTCTATTCAAAATAGCAAAAACACGGAACAAATGATACTGCCCATCGAAGCTGGACTGGTTTAAAATATGTGGTACATATATGCAATGGAATATTATGCAGCCATAAAGAAGGACAAACATATGGACTTTGCAGAAGCTTGGATGAATTAGGGTCTATCAAACTCAATGATCTATCACAGAAACATAGAACAGAGTACCGTATGTTCTCACTCAAAAGCAGACCTTGAACAATTATCATAATCCTATAAGAAAGGAATTGGCAATAGTGGGAAATTGCTGGGGGTGGAGTTGAGATTGGCAGTTGAGGAAAACTGCCAGGGGAGAGAGGGGCACACCTCACCAGCAAAGGTACCTGCATAATGAACATTTGTATATATAACACTGAATTATACCCCACACCTAAAAATTAGAAAATAAAAAATAAAGAATTGTAGATTTTCAGTTCTTAGAATTAAGACTTTAATCCTTTCATGATGGTTTTCATGTACAGATATACAGTGTCTCCTTCAATGTACTCCCCTTGGGAAGCACTGATGGAGTGTCTAGTCTACTCATCAAAGTAATTTTGGAAGTTTTTTTCTGGAATAGCCATCAGAGTTGACCTTTTCATTTATTGAGTTCTGACAAATAAGTTTGCAAACTTTTCACTGTGCACTTACATTAGCAGCACTCTACAATTGATTGTATTGCAACACTCCTCCTACTCTGATGATCTGGACCCCAGTTGCTTTTTTCTCTACTCAAAAATAAAGAAAATATTGAAAGGAAGACATCTGAAGACATTCAGGACATTATGAGTAATATGACAACAGCTCTGATTGCCGTTCCTGAAAAAGAGTTCCAAAATTGTTGTGAAGGGTGAATCAGGCACCCAAAGGGATTACTTCACAGCTGCCCAAAGGGATTACTTCAAAAGTTACAGTAGGTATGTAGCATTTTTTCCCTGGTGAGTTTGCAAACTTAATGGTCGAGCCCTGCCACACACACATACACATCACACACATGTGTGTGTGCATGTTGTATGTGTGTGTATGCATACACACACATATTTATAATATCTTCTCATGCCATTATCAAACAGAAACATTCATTTTTTTCTAATATGCATCTATTTAAAATTTTTCTCTTGTCTAATTTCTCTGCGAGGAATTCCAGCACTATGATAAATATAAATTAGGTGGCATTATTGTCTGGTTCTTAATCTTTTAAAAAAAGTTTTTTAAAGATGTGGGGCACAATTTAGATTTAGGTATACAAAAGTTCTTTATGCAGGTACCCTTGTTGATTAGGTGTGCCCTCCCTTCCACTAAGTTTCCCACTACTGCCAATCCTGTCCCTCCTCCATGGCAGTTTCCCAATACTGTCAATCTCCTTATAGTAATATGATATGTTTCCAAGGTACATTTATGAATGAGAACATGCGGTACTCAGTTCTTTGTTTCTGTGATAAAGAACTCAGTATTATAGACTCTAAGTTCATCCAAGTTGCTGCAAAGATCATAATTTTGTCCCTCTTTATGGCTGCTTAATATTCCATCATGTATATGCACCACATTTTTTTATTCAGTCCTCTTTTGATGGGCAGCATGGTTGGTTCCATGTTTTTACTATTGTGAATAATGCTGCAGTAAGCATGCTTATACAGATACCTTTTTCAAAGAATGATTTGTGTTCCTCTGGGTGTATTCCCAGTAGGGTGATTGTGGGGACATATGGAAGGTCAATTTTTAGATCTTTTAGGAATTGTCTCACTGTTTCCCACCAAGGCTGTACTAATTTATACATCAACAGTGGAAGTATAAATTATCATAGTGCTGGAATTCCTTCGCAGAGAAATTAGACAAGAGAAAAATATAAAATAGATGCATATTTAATTTATACTTCCACCATGACTGGAGTTAGAAGGTATCTCTGTGTGGTTTTAATTTGTTTTCTTTGGTGACTAATAAGGGAGCATGTTTTCATACATCTGTTGGCTGCAATTATCATAATACTATAAGAAAGGGATTGGCAGTAGTGGGAAACTGCCAGGGGAGGGAGAGGCACACCTCATCAACAAGGGTACCTGCACAATGAACATTTATATACTGAACCTTGAATTGTACTCCACATCTATAAAATAAAAAAAAATAAACATTATCTGGCACATTAACTGTTATGGGTAAATACCAATAAAATAAAATAAAATAATGTGTGTGAATTGTGTCCAATGCTTCTTCTGCATTTATTGAGATTGCCATTTTTATCCTTTATTCTATTAATGTAGCCAATCACACATTTCATTTTCATAGTTGAAATATTTTTGTATACAAGAGACAAATCCCAATTGATCCTGGTGTATGATGCTTTTGATGTGCTACTGAATTTAGTTTGCCAATGTTTTGTTGAGGAGTTTTGCATATTTGTTTGTAATTTTGTTGTGTCATCTTTATCTGGGCTTGGTATCTGGGTAATGGTCACCGCCCCATAAAATGCATTGGAATGTGTTCCCATTTCTTCAATTTGTTGAAAGTTTTAAAACATTAGCATTTATTCTTTAATAGATTTGTTTGGTGAATTCACTAGTGAAGACATTTGGTCCTTTTCTTTTGTATGATGAGAAAAGTCATAGCTTTTTTTTTTTTTTTTTTTTTGCTGAGAGGTTTTTGATTACTGATTCAATTGCCCTACTAGTATAGGTGTGTTAAGACTTTCGATTTTTTTCATGATTTAGTCTTTTTAAGTTTGTATGTTTCTTAGATTTTACCCATTTCTCCTAGTTCATCCAGGTTGGGTTTTTTTTTTGGGGGGTATAACTATTTATATTACTTTCTCATAATTTTAGAAAATGTCTGTAACATTTATAGTAATGTCTTCTCTTTAATTTTTAATTCTATTTTTTAATGTCTTCACTCTTTTTTTGTTTTTCTGGGAGTGTGTTTTTTGTGATCATCTGTTCAGTAAACCAAATCTTTGTTTTTGTTGATTTTTACATTCTTCTATTCTTTAGTTTATTCCTGCTCCAATCTTTGCAAAATTGGCCATTGGAATTTTTTTGAAAGGGTGTTTGTCTATAAATTGGTGCCAAATAAATGTGTTTGTGGAGGGAATTAAGGTCCAGGTCTCTTACTCTGCATGTTGCTGATTTGACATTCAATTAATTTAATACTGAATATTACAAAACCTTGCTTTCTTGAAGTAACTGTCACTTGGTCATGGTCTGTTATCTGTTTTTTATGTAACAAGATTTTATTTTCTAACAGTTTGTGAATTTTGGCATCCATGTTCATGAAGGATAGAATTGTGCAGTTTTCTTCTTTTTTTAATAATATATATTTCTGGTTTGAGATCAGATTAATATTGGTTACATAGTACCATTGAATGTAGTCCCTTTTCATTTTTGACAATTTATATAGATTTATATTATCTATTCATAAATGTTTAGTAATATTTTCCAGTGAGTTCCTACATAGTGGGAATTTTATTTATGTGAAGATTTTTAACTAAAATACGAATATTCTCAATTTCTATCAAAATAATGTGGTTATCTGCAATTCTTACATTTTCATAGTTTTTATATTTCAATAAATTTGTCAATAAATGCTGGTAGACTGATAACATTGAGTTTTACCTTTTCATCAAATCTTATTTTTTTCTACATTTTAATTGGGGTGCTGTTTCAGGTACATTTACTTTTATTATGAATACTTTGGGGTTCACTCTAGTAATTGTTATACATGCTATATTGTTCTATATGTTCTTGTTCACATTTTTTTCTTTTTAAGACTTTTTTAAAGGATATTTTGAATCATTTTAATGATTCTATATATTCTGTTTGTACTTTCAGCTACATGTCTTCATCTCAGGGAGTGAAGCAAGGTCTCTTTGCATTTCCCTTTGCTGGGTCACGATCGAGAAATTTTCTCAAAAAAGTATGCTGACACCTCATCAACAACGGTACCTCCATAATGAGCACTTATATACCTCACCTGAATTGTATCCCACATCTTTAAAATAACAAAAAAGTAAGCTGAAACAGTCATTGAATTAATCTCTTTTTTTTTACTTCTTCAGGAAATTACAACCCTTCATTTCCTGATTTACAATGCCTGAAAACCAATGATTCATATACTTTGCCTGTTTTGTTGTTGTTACTGTTGTTGTTTCAGACAGTCTGGTAAATCTTTTTGGAAGGTAACTATGTATTCTATTACTCCATCTTTATTAAAAATAGTCTATTTTTTTTTCTGAGTTGAAGTCTCACTCTGTCACCCAGACTGGAGTGCAGTGGCTGCTCCCAGCCACCACAACCTCGACCTGCTGGGCTCTGGCAATCCTTCTGCCTCAGCCTTCCAAGTAGCTGGAACTACAGGTGTGCAGTACCACGCCCAGCTAATTTTTGATCTATTGTAGAGATGAGGTCTCACCAAGTTGCCCAGGCGGGGCTTGAACCCATGGTCTCAGGCAATCCACTCACCTCAGCCTCCCAAAATGCTGGGTTTACAGGCTCAGCCACTGAACCTGGCCAACAAAAGAGTCTATTTCTAAATAATTTTATCTTAATTTAGCAAGTATAATGTAGCAGGTAAAGAATCTCAAAAGGTATATTTTTTTTAAACTCAAATTTCCATGTCTATTTCTAAATACTCCCAATTGATAATAACAAGTATTCAGGAATCTCAAAATTTGTTTCAAAAAGGCACTTTAAAAAAAACTCACAAAGTTCCCATTAATCTTAATGGGGCTAAACTTTTCCTCTGTTAGTCTCATCGGATTCCTTCCATGCTCCTTATGATACTAAGCTAATGAAACCTGCACAATTACTTAAACAAAATAAACAGCATTGATATTCTAGAAAAAAAACCAAACACTGAAGAGCAAGCTATCTGTTATCATATTATGACCTGGTCAAGAAAACCTGTTGCCTCATTCTTAAATGGCCCTGGCAAATAGATGAAGCATATTTTAAGGCTAATATGATTTTATATATATATATATATATATATATATATATACACATACATAAAATTGAATATATGTATTATATTTATATATATATATATAATTTTGAATGAATGTGTTAACCTAGCACTGTAATTGAGGAGCTATTTACACTTATTCTATAATAGCCATAAATGTTACTAGTGCAATGTGAAAATTTTATACATATATAACTTTTTAGTGAAACTGATACTTAGATTAGAATACTGAGTAGAGTCAAACCAGGATTTCAAGGGGTATGAGAGATCTCTGTTGTACCTTTATCGCTGATCAATAGTACGTACCAAAATTATCATTTGGGTTATTAAAATCTTTCCCTAAACTTTTTTTTAATTAATTCCACCCCTAATGTTAAACTGTTCTAATTGGAGAAAGGATTGACATAGTGTATTGAATATGCTGATTAACTGTTAAAAGTACTGATATGCTGAGTATATGTCAAAGGACCTCCAAATGTTGCTAATTATATGTTAAAAGTACCTCCAACCAAATAACATGCTTACAAGTGGCATATGTCCTACATTTCTGTGATTCTCTTTTAGAAATGCACTGCTGTTGCATCAAGTGAAAAAGGAGAAGTTTTATAGCAGTCAGATCTGGTTTTCTATCCCAGTCCTACTACTTTCTTTGTGAGTGAGGTAAAAGGAACTTCCTTAGTCTCTCTCCCTTAGTCTCTTGCCTCCTTGAAAATATGGAGTTTTGACATTGAAGGCATGCTGTGAATTTCAGGTTAAATGAGATATGCAAAATTTGTCTCATAAAGGTAATATTTGCCATTGTATTCTGACAGAAATAGTTGTCAATTTGAAGAGCATCTGAAAAGACTGGTATGGCTGATGAACAAAAGCAACACTGACTGCTATGTATCAGGCATTCCTGGAGGCCAGCCGGGCAAAATACATAGAATCATCCTGGTCATCTACATTTATTCACATTGTTGTGCACCCCCAGTGACACTGAACATTCTGGTTTTCACTCTAAGTGTAGGACCCCAACCAATTGGACACCTGACAGTGACCACAGTGGGTCTTCAGGAGACAGAAAACACAACACAGAATCTTCCTCAGGCTATCTCTCTTGCTCCCTCTATCTCTTGCATGATGCAAGAACTTACTTGTGTGGCCCTGCATGGTGTCCTTACCTCTGGGTTCTGGATGTTGGTTGCTGCCTCCTTTTTGTCACTAAGTGCTATCATAATCCCAGCTCATAGATGTAACTGTTAACACCCAATGACATTGAACATCTTGATTCATACACCACTCCTGCAGAGATTTCTTGGAGACTGATGTGTCCTCAAGATCTACACCATGACTGTAACAATTAAAAGCCATTTGAGATGGGAACAAGATGACGATGGCATAGGTGGACTTGTGAGATTCTCCAAACGTGAGTTCCCAAAAAGACTCTTACTCTTCTTCCCCCATCCCCCAGCCCACCACCAGCTGCACTGGTCCGAGGCCCCGGGACCTTCAGTCCTATGCAGGGCCAGATATTGCAGCCCCCTGCTGCTGCTGTTCCACCCCATGTGTGGGAATCTTGGGTTCCAGCTCCCTCCCTGGCTACATCATCTCCCAACTGGCACCCAGCACCAAGCAGCCGGTCACTCAGGAGGCTGTGGGTGCCCGCCCCTCAGAGACACCGGTCCCATTCCTGGCTGAAATACCCTGTGGGGGGCCCAGGGCCACTCTCACCACTCACCGCCTGCCCTTTGGAGCTTTGGAGCTCTGGGCCCACACTGGCTGAGGCACTCAGCGCATGACCCCAAGCTGGGGAACCCAGACAAGCAGAAAGAAATGGATCTGCAAAAACTGCCGTGGCCATTCTCCAGGCAGAGACTTCCATTGCCCCGCCCACCTATCAACAAACCCTACCTCAGTTCCTAAGGTAACCATTGTGAAACAGGAGACAAAGCCCCACCCCTATGCTGAATCAGACAAAAGGAACGCCCAGAAAGCCAACTAAAAAAAAAAACACCCACACTGTGAGTAAATATAGCTGCCTGCAATGAAAAACAAAGGGGAAAGGACAGAGATTGGAGCTGAAGTGACTTTAGTCTGATCACTTATTTTGACTTATGATTTTATCATTTTGACTGTTCTGATCACATTTGTTGTTTGCCTTCTGACTTACACTGTTTCTTGATTTTATTGGTCTGTCTCTGTGTAGCTATCAGTATTTTTAGGGAATCTTTCTTATATGTCTTTTTTCACTTCTTTTCAGCCTTGTGTCTCTTTCTCACCTGATAGTTGGTATGTATGTGTGTTTTCCCATTCATTCTTCTCTCTTTCTAACTTTCTATTGACCCCCCTTCCTCCATTATTTTTCTCTTTTATACCCCCCTTCTAAATCTAGGGACCAAGACTACATACAGCTGAATGGACAGATTGTAGGACAGAGGGAAATAGGTTCCAGTGTGCTCATACACCTGTTCGGGGATGCTAGAATCAGCATATACACTCTGAACCACAGCTTACCTCTCTATTAAACCTGAAAATTGCAAAAAGTACAGATTGCAGCCTACAATCCAACCTCAAAAGTGAACAAAGCCAGAACACCCTCATAAAGAAGAAAAGAATATTGCAGAAGAGAAACAAAAGCAACCCCCTTACCTCAAAAACAGAATTAAAGAAGGGGAGGGAAAGAAAAATCTACACAAATGGAGAAAAAACAAAAGAAGAGTATGGGTCTCTCCCAGACCCCTGAGAGGGCAGACACTGAGAAAACTGACTTCGGAATGCAAACAATGAAGAGAACCCAGAATGAAGGGTCTCAAACTACAAACCTAGATATCAAGACATTAATGGAGAGATTAAAAAGAATTGAGGAGACACAAGAAGAAACTAGGAAGGAGCTGATATCTGAGATAACAGTAATAAAGAATACTGTGAATGAAATAAATAACAAACCGATAAGCATGGAAAGCAGAATTACCAAGCAGAAGAAAGAATTTCAGAGCTTGAGGACCAAAATATAGATCTAACCCAAACTCTTAAACACATAAAATAAGCTCAAAAAGACGAACAAAACTTTCAAGAGATGAGCGATTACTTCAAGAGACCGAACCTAAGAGTAATTGACCTTGCTGAGGCAGAAAGAGACAGAAACCACACTGGAACAAACTTTCCATGAGATCATTCAAGAAAACTTCCCTTATCTAATCAGTGATGCAAAAATTCAAACACAAGAGATTCAGAGAACCCCTGCAAGACAACAAATGAGAAGACCAACTCCTAGACACATAATAATTCGCCTAAACAAAGTAGGAATAAAAGAAAAAAATCGTAAAAGCAGCAAGAGAAAAAGGCCAGATCACCTACCATGGAAGACCAATCAGAATAGCAGATTTATCTACAGAAATGCTGCAGGCTAGGAGAGCTTGGAGCCATATCTTCAAAGTCCTAAAAGATAAACAATTTCAACCAAGAATAACCTACCTGGCCAAGCTAGCTTCATCAGCGAGGGAGAATTAAAGTCTTTCCCAGATATCATATCCCTAAGAACTTATGCTGCCACCAAACCACCTCTACATGAAACACTTAAGAAAGTACTAAACACAGAAGAAAAGGAAAAAAGAACAATGTTCTTCACAAGAGTACAGGGAAAAGAATAAAATATACATGAACCAACCCCAAAACCAAAAGAAAGACAAAAAAAAAAAAAAAAACCAAGTGGAAGAACAACAACCTTATAAAACTCTGTGATAGGGATGAATTCTCACATTTCAAGAATTAGCCTGAATGTGAATGGACTAAACGCACCACTGAAAAGACATAGAATGGCAAAATGGATTAAATATCACTAGGCAACAATATACTGCCTTCAAGAGACCCATCTCACTAGAAAGGACACATGCAGACTCAAATTAAGAGGATGGGAAACAAATTTTCAGGTGAATGGAACACAAAAGAAAGGTGGAGTCATGATCCTAATTTCAGACAAAATACCATTTAAGCTATCAAAAATTAAAAAAGATACAGAGGGCCACTACATAATGATAAAGGTTCACTCCATCAATAAGAAATATCTATCCTAAACATATATGCACCCAACATAGGTGCACCAACTTTCATAAAGCAATTTCTAGGAAAACTAAAGAAAGATATTGACTCTAACACTATCATAACTGGGGACATTAATACCCTACTCACAACCCTAGAAAGATCATCAGGACAAAAAATCAGCAAGGAGATCCGGAAGCTCAATGTGACTCTGGACCAAATGGACTTAATTGATACCTACAGAACACTCCATCCAGAGACCACATTCTACTCATCACTACATGGAACATATTCTAAGATTGGCCATAAATCAAGCATAAGTAAATTTAAAAGGACGGAAATTCTACCATGCACCTTCTCGGACCACAGGGGAATAAAAATAAACATTAACACCAACAAGGTCCCCCCCAAACCCACAAAGACGAGGACACTAAACAGCATAATGCTAAATAACTCCTGGGCCAATGATGAAATCAAAACAAAGATCAAAAGATACCTGGAAACAAAGGAAAATGAAGAAATGTCTTACCAAAATCTCTGAGACACCATACAAGCTGTAGTAAGAGGGGAATTTATATCCCTACAAACACACATGAAGAAAATGGAAGGAACACAAATTAACAGCCTAACAAGTCACCTAAGGAAGCTGGAAAAGCAAGATCACAAAAACCCTAATTTCAGCAGAAGAATCCAGATCACCAAAACAAAAGCCCAAATCCAGGACATAGAAGACAAAAAGATAATACAAAAAATCAATGAAACAAAAAGCTGGTTCTTCAAAAGGATAAACAAGATCGATGGTCCCCTAGTTAGACTGACCAAGAAAAAAGAGAAAAAACCCAAATAAGCACAATCAGAAACACAAAAGATGAAGTCACATCTGACCCTGAAGAAATACAAAAGATCATTAGAGACTACTATGTACACTTGTATGGAAACAAACTTGAAAACCTTAAGGAAATGGAGGACTTTCTGACATTACACAACCTACCTAGGTTGGAACAAGAAGAAATTGAGACGCTAAATAGACCAATATCAATCAAGGAAATCGACTATGTTATAAGAAAACTACCTACAAAAAAAATCCCTGGTCCAGATGGCTTTCCAGCAGAATTCTATAAGACATTTAGGGGGAGCTGATACCAATTCTACTGAAGGTATTCCAGGTGATTGAAAAAGATGGAACCCTCCCCAAATCATTTTATGAAGCCAACAACACATTGATACCCAAGCCAGGTAAAGAACCAACAAAGAAAGAGAACTACAGGCCAATATCTTTGATGAACATAGATGCTAAAATTCTCAACAAGATCCTAGCAAACCGGATTCAACAATACATCTCAAAAATCATCCATCATGACCAAGGAGGCTTCATACCTGGGATGCAAGGCTGGTTCAACATTCGTAAAACCATAAATGTGATTAAATACATCAACAGATGTCAAAACAAAAACCACACGATTATGCAGAAAAAGCTTTTGATAAAATCCAGCACCCCTTCTTGATAAAAACCCTCGAACATCTAGGCATATGGGGAACATACCTCAAAATAGTAAAAGTCATCTACAAGAAACCCACAGCCAGCATACTCCTAAATGGACAAAAATTGGACCCATTTCCCCTGAAAACTGGAACAAGACAAGAGTGCCCACTCTCACCCCTCCTGTTCAATATAGTATTGAAAGTCCTGGCTTGAGCAATCAGAGAAAAGAAGGGAATCAGTGTTATGCAAATAGTAAAAGAGGAAGTCAAGTTATCTCGGTTTGCAGACAATATGATTGTGTACCTTGAAAACCCAAGAGAATCTGTCAAAAACCTCCTTACACTGATCAAGGCCTTTGGCAATATCTCAGGATACAAAATAAATCTTCAAAAGACAATTGCATTTCTTTACACCAATAATAAACAAACAGAAACCCAAATAAAAAGCACAATTCCATTCACAATAGCCAAAATAAAAATGAAAGACCTTGGCATCTTCCTAACCAGAGACGTGAAAGACCTCTACAATGAAAACTACAAAACACTGCTCAAAGAAATCAAAGATGACACAAACAAGTGGAAAGATATCTCATGTCATGGATTGGAAAAATCAACATTATGAAGATGTCCATCTTACCTAAGGCAATCTACAAATTCAATTCAATACCCATCAAATTACCAGCAACATTCTTCTCAGACCTAGAGAAAACAACACAGGAATTCATATGGAAGCACATACGTCCAAGAATAGCCAGAACCATCCTCAGCAAAAAAAAAAAAAAAAAAAAAAAAGCAGGTGGTATCATAATACCAGACTTCAAACTTTACTATAAAGCTACAATCATCAAAACAGCTTAGTATTCAAATAGGAAAAGGCATATAGATTAATGGAATAGAATTGAGATTCTAGAAGCAAAACCTCAATTTCTCAACCAACTCATCTTCGACAAAGCCTCCACCACCTACCACTGGGGAGAGGAGAAACTATTCAGTAAATGGTGCTGGGAAAACTGGCTGACCACATGCAGAAGATTGAAACAGGACCCCTATCTATCCCCATGCACAAAGGTTCACTCCAAATGGATCAGTGACCTAAATGTAAAACCTCAAACCACAAGATTCTTAGAAAATGAAGGACATACACTCATGGAAAACGGAACTGGCATCCAATTCCTGAACAAAACCCGAAACCCACAGGTCATAAGAGATAAGATAGACAAATGGGACCCTATTAAACTGACAAGCTTCTGCAAAGCCAAAGAAACCATCAAGAGAGCAGGGAGACAGCCTACAGACTAGGAAAAAGTATTTGCCAACACCAGGTCTGACAAAGGCTTAACATCTTTGATATATAAGGAACTCAAATGTGCTGAAAAGAAAAAAACAAACAACCCCATTATAAAATGGGCAAAAGATATGAACAGACACTTCACAAAGAAGACATTCGAGCAGCCAACCGACACATGAAGAAATGTTCAACCTCACTAATCATCAGGGAGATGCAAAAAAACACCACACTGAGATACCGCCTAACTCCAGTCAGAATGGCAATTATTAGCAACTCAAAAAATAACAGCTGCTGGAGAGGGTGTGGTGAAAAGGGAACACTTCTACACTGTTGGTGGGACTGTAAACTAGTGCAATCTCTGTGGCTAGCAGTGTGGCGATTCCTAAAAGCTCTAAATATCAACCTCCCAGATGACCCTGCAATCCCCCTACTGGGGAATATATCCTGAAGACCTCAAATCACTCTATAAAAAAGATACCTGCACACATATGTTTACCGCAGTATTGTTCACAATAGCTAGAACCTGGAAGCAACCATACTGCCCATCAAAAGAGGACTGGTTAAAAATATGTGAACCGGGCTTGGTGGCTCAGCCTGTAATCATGTGACTTTGGGAG
>JAPVLO010004874.1:0-13405 GCA_027257055.1 Cephalopachus bancanus | reverse complement strand
TTTTTTTTTTGAGTTGGAGTTTCACTCTGTCGCCCAGACTAGAGTGCAGTGGCCGCTCCCGGCCACCACAGCCTCGACCTGCTGGGCTCCGGCGATCCTTCCGCCTCAGCCTTCCAAGTAGCCGGAATTACAGGCATGCGCTACCACACCCGGCTGATTTTTTGATTTATTGCAGAGATGAGGTCTCACTGCCCAGGCGGGTCTCAAACCCGCGGGCTCAGGCAATCCGCTCACCTCCGCCTCCCAAAGGTGCGGGATTACAGGCTGAGCCACCGAGCCTGGCTTGCAAATATCCTTTAATCAAGTGTTGTTTCTGAATGTGGTAAATATATTTTAATCAAATCATTTTAACTGCTTATTCATGATACATTTCTATATTAACAACATAAAATGGATGGATAAGCAGTTGTCAGCTGGATATTCAAGATTTTAAAAAAACCAACTCTGCAACTCAGGGACTGTTTTTGTTTCATAATTCACTTGGGTAGAGCACCACAGTTCAGGGAAAACAAACATGAGAAGAAAGTATTTTCCCTGAAATATACAGATAATGACCTTATTACTATTTTAACTTGTCAATGCAGAAGCAGTCTGAGTTCTCTATTATTCAGATTCTATTTGAAAAAACCAAAATTAATAAATCATAGCTCAGTGAGCATGACAGTGCCTCTTTGCTTTTTTTTTTTTTTTTTTTTTTTTGAGTTGGAGTCTCACTCTGTCGCCCAGATTGGAGTGCAGTGGCCGCTCCCGGTCACAGCAGCCTCTACCTGCTAGGCTCTGGTGATTCTTCCGCCTCTGTCTTCCAAGTAGCTGGAATTACAGGCGCGCGCTACCACACCCGGCTAATTTTTTGATTTATTGTAGAGATGAGGTCTCACCAAGTTGCCCAGGCGGGTCTCGAACCCGCGGGCTCAGGCAATTCACTCACCTCAGCCTCCCAAGGCATGGGATTACAGGCTGAGCCACCGAGCCCAGCTGACAGTGCCTCTTTGCAAGTCATTATTAGGGTTTTATAGAGTTTTACTTCCTAAGTTTCACTCCTTACCATGCCTTGGCCTCTGTTTAACCATTCCTTCTTAATCACCTTGGAGTCAATGTTTTCATTTTGAAATGTCTATCTTCATAAATACAAACTTGAGGTGTAAAATTTGAAAAGATCCTTCTTAGCAGCACAAAACACTATCAAATAATTGGATAAATATCTTTTGGGCATAGGGAGATGGGAGCTACTTGCTGGGACATAGACATTAATTTTTTAGTTTTATCCTCACATGTATGAGTACAATTAATACTGTAGAAAAGACTATTGTTTGCAGTTACCTTGATTGCTTTTCCAATGTCTAGCTCAGTTCCCTGTGCTCAATATTTATTACTGCTTTCCTTAAAAAAAAATTATCTTCTCTAATAGTAAAGTGGTGAGAACAAAAAGTAATAAAAAGTTTCTCCTATGGAGACATAAGCTTTAAGACACTTAGTACATAACCAAATCAGAGAGAAATACCCCTATTGTGTTGAAGAGCAGAAGCACAGCACTTTGTCTTTCAATTACCTTTTTCTTTCTTTTTAAGAAAATATATTTAGCAAATGCATGCTGTTATTGCAAGTCTTAGAGATGAAACTGTTTTTTATTCAACCAAAGTTAGGAAAGAAATGTCTGAAAAAATGACTCTGGCTGCCTAAACAATGCCATTTACATGAAGCTAAGGAAGCTGGAGGTCATCTCTTAGTCTAGGAGATGCAAGTGTACATATGAGCATGTCAATGTCCTCTGACCTTCCTGGAAACCGACAGAATCATTAGAATCCTTGAGGCTCTCCTAGAAGAATGTTTGTGTACTGGATTGTTTCATATTTCTGCTTCCTTTGATGTTGAGTAGACCCCAGTAATGACCCTTTTTGTCAACAGAGGCATCCTAGGTATACTGATTCTTGTCGCCTTCCCTGAAAATGAGTCTTGCATTTCAGATGAGCTCTCTCGATTGTCCGTGCAAGCTGAAGATTTCAAACTTGTTTCCAGCTTAAGCAACCTGAGTCCAATTGCTAGAGCCTTCTCTCAGTTCTCACCACGATAGGCATATTTCTCAGGCCTGTTCTCAGTTCACACCTTGAACTCTCCTGCCTTTTCCACCCCAAATAGATCCTAAACCTGAGACTCTGGAAAGGCAGACTCCTCAGATTTTGATGACAGTCCCTATCAACTGGTAAACAGAATTGAAATAGAGCCTATAGAAAATGATCAGGTAAAAAGAAAACATGCTCAGCACCACAATTTGCTAGCTACCCTCTGATCATCCCCAACCACTTTATTTTTGGTTTTGTTGTTTTGCTGTTTGTTTTGTTTTTTAATCTTTTTGTTTTGGGGTTTTGGTTTTGTTTGTTTGTTTGTTTGTTTGTTGTTTTGAGTTGTAGTCTTACTCTTGTTGCCTAGGCTGGAGGGCAGTGGCACGCTCACGGCCACCACAGCCTTGACCGACTGGGTTCAGGCAATCCTTACGCCTCAGCCTTCCAAGTAGCTGAAACTACAGATGCACACCACCACTCCCAGCTAGTTTTTTGTGTGTGTGGTTTTTTTTTTATTGTAGAAATGAGGTCTCACCAAGTGGCCGGACTGGTCTTGAACCCCCAGGTTCAGGCAATCCTCTCGCCTCAGCCTCCCAAAGTGCCAGGAGTAGGGGTTAGCCCGTATACAAGTGTTCATTATGCAGGTACCCTTGTTGATGAGGTGTGCCCCCCCACCCCTGGCACAATCCCACTACTGCCAATCCCACCCCCCACTCCCCAACAGTTTCCCACTACTGACAATCCTTTCCTTATAGTATTATGACAATTGTTCAAGGTCCACTTAAGGGTGAGAACACGTGATACTCAGTTCTTTGTTTCTGTGATAGATCTCTCATATTATAGATTCTAAGTCCACCCAAGTTGCTGTGGAGTTCACAATTTGTCCTTCTTTATGGCTGCATAATATTCCATTGTGTATATGTACCACATTTTTTTATCCAGTCCTCTTTTAATGGGCAGCATAGGTGGTTCCATGTTTTTGCTATTGTCAACAATGCTGCAGTAAATATGCGTGTGTAGGTATCTTTTATCATAGAGTCATTTGAGTTCCTCTGGGTATATTTCCTGTAGGTGGATTGTGGGATCACATGGAAGGTCTTTTTTAGACCTTTTAGGAATCGTCAAACTGTTTTCCACAGAGGTTGTACTAGTTTGCACTCCCACCAACAGAGTAGAAGTGTTTCCTTTTCCCTGCATCCTCTCCAGCATCTGTTGTTTTTTGAGTTATTGTTGGTGACCATCCTGACTGGAGTTAGGTAGTATTGCAGTGCGGTTTTAATTTGCATTTCTTTGATGACTAGCAAGACTGAGCATTTTTTCATGTATCTGTTGGCTGCTCATATGTCTTCTTTTGAGAAGTGCCCATTCATATCTTTTGCCCACTGTGTAATGGGGCTGTTTGTTTTTTCTTTTCAGCATGTTGCTCCTAGATGTTAGGTCTTTGTCAGATATACAGTTGGCAAATATTTTTTTCCCAGTCTGTGGGCTGTCTCTCTGCTCTCTTGATAGCTTCTTTGGCTTCACAGAAGCTTGCCAGTTTGATGAGATCCCACTTGTCTATCTTATCTCTTATGACATGGGCACTTAGGGTTTTGATCAGTAATTGGTTGCCAGTTCCAATTTCTATAAGGTTTCTCCTGCATTTTCTAAGGTTCTTATAGTTTGAGGTTTTATGTTTAGGACTTTGATCCTTTTAGAGTTGACTTTTGTGTATGGGGATAAGTAGGGTTCTTATTTTAATCTTCTGCATGTGGTCAGCCAGTTTTTCCAGCACCGTTTACTAAATAGGTTCTCCTCTCCCCAGTGGTTGTTGGTGGAGGCTTTGCCAAAGATGAGTTGGTTGAGAAATTGAGATTTTGCTTCTGGAATCTCTATCCTGTTCCATTGGTCTGTATGCCTTTTCTTGTACCAATACCAGACTGTTTTGATTATTGTAGTTTTATAATAAAGTTTAACGTCTGGGAGTGTGATATCTCCCACTTTGTTTTTTTGTTTTTTGATTTTTTTGGCTGAGGATTGTTTTGGCTATTTGTGGTCGTTTATGTTTCCATATGAATTCCTGTATTGTCGTTTCCAGGTCTGAGAAGAACGTGCTGATAATTTAATGGGTATTGCATTAAATCTGTAAATTGCCTTGGGTAGTAGGATGGAAATCTTAACAATGTTGATTCTTCCAATCCATGAGCATAGAATACTTTTCCATTTGTTTGTGTCATTTTTTATTTCTTTGAGCAGTGTTTTGTAGTTTTCATTGTAAAAGTCTTACATGTCTCTGGTTAGGAAGATTCCAAGGTATTTCTTTTTGTGTGTGTGGCTATTGTGAATGGGATTGTGATTTTTGTTTGGGTTTCTGTATTTAATTGTCTGTGTATAGAAATGCGACTGTCTTTTGCACATTGATTTTATACCCTGAGACTTTGCCAAAGTCCTTTATCAGTACAAGGAGGTTTTTGACAGATTCTCTTGGGTTTTCAAGGTATAGAATCATGTTGTCTGCAAAGAAGGATAACTTGACTTCCTCTTTTCCTATTTGGACACCCCTGATCTCCTTCTCCTGTCTGATTACTCTAGCTAGCTCTTGTCTGAATGCTCTAGCTAGGACTTCCAATACAGGAGGGGTGAGAGTGGGCATCCTTGTCTTCTTCCAGTTTTCAGGGGAAATGGTTCCAATTTCTGTCTGTTTAGCAGTATGTTGGCTGTGGGTTTCTCATAGATGGCTCTTACTATTTTGAGGCATGTTCCATCTATGCCTAGATGTTCAAGGGTTTTTATCAAGAGGGAGTGCTGGATTTTATCGAAAGTTTTTTCTGCGTCTAATGATATAATCATGTAGTTTTTGTTTTTACATCTGTTGATGTATTTAATTATGTTTATGGTCTTAAGGATGCTGAACCAGCCCTGCAACCTGGAGTTAAAGCCTACTTGGTCATGGTGGATGATTTTTGAGATGTTTTGTTGAATCCGGTTTGCTAGGATCTAGTTGAGAATTTTAGCATCTATATTCATCAAGGATATTGGCCTGTAGTTCTCTCTATTGGATCTTGACCTGGTTTGGGTATCAATGTGATGCTACCTTCATAAAATGATTTGTGGAGTTTCTGTCTTTTTCAATTGCCTGGAATACTTTCAATAGGCTTAATATCAGCTCCTCCTTGTATGTTTTGTAGAATTCTGCTGGAATGCCATCTGGTCCATGGCTTTTTTTTTTTTTTTTTTGGTAGGTAGTTTTCTTATGACATAGTCGCTTTCCTGGTTGTTATTGGTCTATTTAGGGTCTTGATTTCTTCTTCTTTCAAACTGGGGAGGTTATGTGATGTCAGAAAGTCCTCCATTTCCTTTAAGATTTTAAGTTTGTTTCCATATGTGTACATAGTAGTCTCTGAAAGTCTTTTGCATTTCTTCAGGATCAGTTGTGACTTGATCTTTTACATTTCTGATTGTGTTTATTGGGGCTTTTTCTTGGTCAGTATAGCTAGGGGTTCATCAGTCTTGTTTATCCTTTCAAAATAACAGTTTTTGGTTTCATTGATTTTTTTGTTTTATATTTTTGTCTTCTATGTCCTGAATTTGGGCTTTTATTTTGGTGATCTGGATTGTACTGCTGAAGTTAGGGTTTTGGTGTTCTTGCTTTTCCAGCTTCCTTAGGTGATTTGCTAGGCTGTTAACTTGTGATCTTTCCATTTTCTTCATGTGTGTTCGTAGAGATATGAATTTCCCTCCTAGAACTGTTTTCATGGCATCCCAGAGATTTTGGTAAGATGTTTCTTCATTTTTATTTATTTCCAGGTATCTTTTAATCTCTGTTTTGATTTCTGTGTTGACTCGGGAGTTGTTTAGCATCATGCTGTTTAGTGTCCATGTCTTTGTGTGTTTGGGGGAAGCTTTATTATTGTTGATATTTATTTTTATTCCACTATAGTCTGTGAAGGTGCATGGCAGAATTTCAGTCTTATGGAATTTGTTTATGCTTGATTTATGGCCAAGGATGTGATCAATCTTAGAGCACATTCCATGTGGTGATAGTAGAATGTATATTCCATGGTTGTTGGGTGGAGTGTTCTGTAAGTATCAATTAAGTCCACAGGTCAAGCATCAAGTTGAGGTTCTGGATCTCCTGGTTGATTTTTTTGTCTTGATGATCTGTCTAGGGTTGTGAGTAGGGTATTTAAGTCCCCAGCTATGATAGTGGTAGAGTCAATATCTTTTTTAAGTTTACCTAGAAGCTGCTTTATGAAGTTGGTGCTCCTACATTGGATGTGTATATGTTTAGGATGGATATTTCTTATTGATGGAGTGAACATTTTCTCATTATGTAGTGACCTATATCTTTTTAAATTTTTGATAGCTTGAAGGTTATTTTGTCTGATATTAAGATCTTGACTCCTGCTTTCTTTTGTGTTCCGTTCACCTGAAATTTTATCTCCCATTCTCTTATTTTGAGTATGTGAGCGTCCTTTCTAGTGAGATAAGTCTCCTGGAGGCAATATATTGTAACCTCATTATATTTTGTCCAATTTGCCATTCTATGTCTTTTCAGTGGTTCATTTAGTCTATTAACATTCAGGCTAATTATTGAGATGTGAGCGTTTATCCCAGTCATGAGGTTCTTATAGAGTTTGTTGCTGTTGCTGCTATTTGTTTGTTTGTTGTCTTTCTTTTGATTTTTGGGTTGATTCATGTGTGTTTTCAATCTTTTTCCTGCATTTTTGTGAAGGGCATTTCCTTTTTTTTTTTTTTTTTTTCTTTCTTCTGTATTTAATACTTTCTTAAGTGTTTCTTAAGAAAGAAACACTTTCTTAAGTGTAGAGCTGGTCTGGAGGCATGTAAACTTTTAGGAATTGAATATCCGGGAAGGATTTTGAAATTGTTTATCTTTGAGAAGATTGAAGATAGGGCTCTAAACTCTCCTAGCCTGAAGTGTTTCTGTAGATAAGTCTGCTGCTGTTCTAATTAGTCATCCCCGGTAGGTAGTCTGACCTTTCTTTCTTGCTGCCTTTAGGATTTTTTTCTTTTATACCTACTTTGTGTAGGCAAATTACTATGTGTCTGGGTGTTAGTTTTCTCATTTGTTGTCTTGGAGGGGTTCTCTAAATCTCTTGTGTTTGAATGGTCATGTCACTGGTGAGATGAGGGAAGTTTTCTTGGATAATTTCATCAAATGTTTGTTCCAGGGTGTTCTCAGTCTCTCTGTCTCATAGATTCCAATTAATCATCGGTTTGGCCTCTTGAAATAATCACTCATCTCTTGGAGGTTTTGTTCTGTCTTTTTAAGCTTCTTTTCTATGTTTTTAACAGTTTGGGTTAGTTCCATATTTTGGTCCTCAAGTTCTGCGATTCTTTCTTCTGCTTGGTTAATTCTGCTTTCCATGCTAATCAGTTTGTGGCTTATTTTATTCACTATTCTTTATTGCTGTGATCGCAAGTATCAACGTCTTCATTCTTTCTTCTTTTCTCTCCTCATTTCTATTTATTCTCTCTATTAATATCTTGATATATGGGTTTGTGGTTTGAGACCAGTCATTCTGGGGGCTCTTCATTGTTTGAGTTCCGGAGTCTGTATTCTCAGTGGCTGAACTCCCAGGGGTCCGTGCAAGACTCATATTCTTCCTTTGGTTTTTCTTGATTTGTGTATGTTTTCCTCCCCCTCCCCACTTTTTTAACCTCTTCTTTAATTCTGTTGTTCATTGATGGGGGGGAATAGCTTTTATTACTGCTTGCTCAATCTCCTATTCTTCCTTATGTAGATCCTTTGGTTTTGTCCAATTCTGGAGCAGGACTACAGGTGAGGCCTGTGGTTTTTGCAGTTTTGAGCTTTAATTGAGGGAGGAGTTGTGATTCAGAAGCTTTCTGCAGATGCCAGTATCTGCTGATGGGTTTGTGGGCCCCCTGGAACCTACTTCCCAGTGCCTTACAATCTATCCATGCAATGGGGTGTCTGTTTGCCCCCTGAAAGCAAAATGAAATAAGAAAATGAAAAAGAATGAAAAAAGGAAAGAGGAAGACAAAAGAGAGGTTGAAAGAGAGAAGAGGGAAAACAGACAGACATACCAATAAATGAATAAACAATGACAGAAAAAAAAACAAAAAAGACAAAAACATACAGACAGTCATACAAACAAGCAAACAACCCCCCCCATTCGTGTACTCTCCTTAAAAAATACCCATACATAAACAGAGAATCTTTTTTAAAAAATTAAAAGAAAAGAAACAAAGCAAGTACAAAAATGTAAATAAAAACATAAAAAGAGAAGGAAAAAAAGTTAAAACTAAGACAAAAAAACAAACAAGAAAAAAACTCAATTTCTGGCAGTTTCTGTGAGTCAAGGTTCCTTTCAGTTCTCTGCCTTAGGGTAGCATGTCTGATCTCCAGCCCCTCCTCTCCACTTTCAGCACAGGCTGATAGGGTGCTCTCAGCATGGGTCAGATGCCACATGGACTACAGTGGGAGGAGGATGGATCAGGTCTGTACTCACCCTACTCAGTGCTGCTGCTGTCAAGTTGCCCGCTCAGATCTGACATGTCTGTGCCTGTTCCAGTGTGGAGGAGGGGTGTCTGTCTCTCCAAGTTGGATGAGATAACAGCCTCTGGGTCCTGAGATGGAGGCTGGGCAGAGCTGGGCGGGGCAATGCAAGTCTCTACCCAGTCCAGGACTGAGAAGATGGTGCCCATTGCCATCCCATCACCAGCATTGGAGCTTTATTCCAGATTTCCACTACCTGCCTCCTCTTGCCAGCTGTGCTGCTGCAGGTGATGGTGTGGGCCAGGTGCTGATACTGACGGGTGGTTGTTCTCTGCTGCCTCCTCTCAAGAGAGTCCCGAGAGCAGCAGATGATCCTGCTCACCCAGGTCTCCAATCTCAGGGTGGTGGGGGACTGCAGTCACCTCTGGAGGAGAGCCTGGGGTGCATGATCCCAAGTCTCCTCTCAGATAGACTTTCACTCACCCACCAGCACACACCAACTCACGCAGAATCTTTATGGACACTTGGTTTTGCAGAGACTCTCACAGTCTGACCTGTTCCATCACCATCTTGCCTGGAAGTCACTCCCAGCCACTTTAATTCATACTAGCAGATAGTAGCAGCAGCTTGCTCCTCAACACCTTAATACTTCCCTCATTTGCTTTTGGGCCAGAACACTGCCCTTAGGACATGTCATTACTATCTTTCCCTGAGCCACCCCCAAATGTATTGTTAGGAGCTTTAGTCCTATTTTCTTCCACACCTGATGAAAGATACTACAATAATTCCAAGAGCCTTGTTACCAGATGAACATAATAGTATGGTGCTACCAAAAGATGAATCTGTCCTGTTTTCTACCAAATGCTTCACTTTCTATTTAAAACACACACACACACACACACACACACACACACACACACACACACACTACAGTGATCATAATTTCAATACATGACATAGTCAAGTTCATTTACCCTTGGCTTCTGAGGCAAATGTTAGAATAACCCAAAACAAGTAAGTTTGTAACAACTTTCTATTGGTTAGCCTATGGAAATTCAACTTTATCACTGCTCGGTACCTTGTACAATGCCTAATTCACATATTTCAAGGTAGCAGCAGAAAAAAACATTGGTTTAGAATCCTATTCAATGTAAACTATCATCATTTTACAAGTGAGGAAACTGAATCTAACATTAAATGAATGGCATAAAAAAACTGGCTTGGTCATTTTTATACATTCAGCTTGAAATCTAAGGATGCTGTAATTTTTAAAGCAGAGAGGCAGAAATGTGCGGTAGTTGCTAGTGTAGGCTTCTGCTAATCTGCTTGCATTAGAAACCCATCTCTACCATCTACTAGCCACATGACCTCAGATAAGCTCTCTACCCACTCCAAGTCTCAAGTTTCCTCATCTGTAAGATGGTGATAGTAATAGTACCTACCTAAGACAGTTGTTATGAGCATAAAGTGAGATAAAAATTGGTGAAGAACCGAGCATAAAGCTTGGAGATTGAAAAATGTTGGTATCTGTTATTATAAATATTGTCATTAATAAGGCAACACTGCCGAGCACTGTGACTCACGCCTGTAATCCCAGCACCTTGAGAAGCAGAGGTGGGAGAATGGCCTGAGCCCAGCCTGGGCAAACTGGTGAGACCTCATCACTACAATAAAATTTTTAAAAAATTAGCTGAGCGTTGTGGCGCATGCCTGTAGTTCCTGCTACTTGGAAGGCTGAGGGCTGAGGCAGAATGATTTGATCCCAGCAGGTCAAGGCTGCAGTGGCTGCAAGCATGCCCCTGCACTCCAGCCTGGGCAACAGAGTAAGACTATAACTCAAATAATAATAATAATAATAATAAGGCAACACCAACTTGCCTTTCTTCAGTTCCCTTATTATTCTAGGCCATACAAACAGAACTAAAACTATGGGGGCTTAGCAATTTCTTTGGTTTTAAGTTACGTACAAGTGAGATGTCTTAAATGGCTCTGTTTAAGCATTAGTTTAAAAAAACTAAGAGAAACTGCTCTAAAATGGAGGCCTCTCATTGATGGACACGATGCAGTAAAACTCAATGAAATTCAATTACCCCTTGATTGGGTCAGGCCAGTCAAGAAGGGAATTATACATTTGAAATCAACAAATTGGATTTGGTACCTTTTGCAGCTTCAGCATTGCTCCTTGACTAGACTAGTTCACAAGATCAGAGGTTTCCCCACCTCCCTCCCTCCACTGTTCAGCTTTCAAGTTCCATCCACTGACATGTTCTGTCTGTATAGAACTGGTTTATTTCCTTGTTTAGGTTCTGAATGCATATTTGCTTCCAAAGTTATTACAGCTGCAAAACACATGCTGACTATAAACTTTTTCTCTCCCAAATAAAAAATATAGATATATTTATACATATATATGAAACTTGCTTAAAATAATCCTATTGAAAATAATATATGGGTTTAGTAATGTATGCTATCATATAGCATTCAAAATGCTAAGTGATATGAATTATGATGCTCAGACTATTTTGAGCTGTCATTCTCTCTGTCTCTCTCTCTGTCTCTCTCTCTCTCTGTCTCTCTCTCTCTCTATATATATAAGAGAGAGAGAGAGAAAAACTAATATATATATATTAGTTCCCACCCTGTTCCACAAATTAGGCCCCAGTTTAGAACTTCACTTTCATTTTCCCTCTTCTCCTGACTTCACCCCAGTGTGACTGGGTCAATACCCAGCTATTAATCACTAGTATTAATAAGCACAGCAGGTCTTTTAGTGATTTTTGTTTTGCTTTGCTTTGTCCATTTAAGCACAATTAATAATTCCTGTAAGTCAACACAATAAGCTAGCAATGGGGAAAATATTGCTATTCAGCTGATTGCATAGGAACAAATCAATTTTATCCTCTCCTTCCCTACTGTCCCCTCTGCCAACACAGATTGCAGACCCGGTTTGTGCATTAGTTGACAGAGCCAACATGCTAATCCTGGGGTACATCCTGTCATCTGGAAAGTAAGCGTGCATGTCTCCAAATAGTTGCAACAAGTGACAGTTTTTGCTTTACATGCTACTTATTCTAAGAAAATTTTTCTGATCTTTGTCTTAAGATTAAGAACAAAATCTATAACCTGACAGACAAGACCCCGCAACGGGGGCCCAGTCTACATCTCCATCTCAACTGCACCACCATCCCCTTTCCTGTCATCTTCTAGTTTCCCAAGTCACATTTCATTCCCCCATGTTCTATGCTCTTTGCCTGTACAGTAGCTTGGTACATGCTGTTTCCTACCTGTATTTTCTAATAGCTTTATTGAGATATAATTCACAGCCTATACAATTCACCCATTTAAAATATATAACTAAATGCTTTTAGTATATGCATTGGGTTTGCATCCATTACTATAATAAATTCTATAATGTTGTCATTATCCCCAAAAGAAATTCTACACCTTTTACCCATCATCCTTGATGCTTACATCCCTAGCCCTAGGCAAACACTAACCTGTTTTTTGTCTCCATAGATTCCCTTATCCTGAACATTTCATATAAATGGAATTATACAATATGTGGTCTTTTGCGACCAGCTTCTTTTGCTTAGCACAATGCTTTCAAGGTTTATTCATGTTGTACCATGTATCAGTACTTCATTTACTTTTATTGACAAATAATATTTGGCTGCATAGAAAAAATAGTTTATTTATCCATTCATCAATCAATAGACTTTGGGGGTGTTTCTGCTTTTTGGTTGTTATGAATACTGCCGCAATAAACATTCTTGTTCAAGTTTTTGTATACCGAAATTACTTCTCTTGGGTGTGTATCTAGGAGTGGAATTGCTGGATCATATAACTCTGCTTAACTATTTGAAGAAGTACTAGTATTATTTCAAAGTGGCTACATCATTTTACATTTTCACCAACATTGTATAAACCCAGTTCTCTACAACCTTACCATCATTTGTTATTCCAATCTTATCATCTATTTTATTATAGCCATCCTAGTGGATGTAAAGTGGTACATTTCTTCCTTAACTGTTGATCTGGATAATTTCTACTCATCTTTAAAGCTGCAGTTTAAAAATCTTACATCAACCACTCCACTCCCAGACTTGCTTAGGGCTCCTTTCAGAAAACCTACCTTTTTTCTCTAAATTTGAAGCTCAACATGATACATCACATTTCTGTTCTGTTTCCCACGCTAGGCCCAACGTCTAGCCATTGCATGAACTATAGCATTGTTTGTTTAAAATGTGTTAAATGAATGACATATTAAAAATAATGAGAGAAAGTGTTCATTATTTGAGAATCACCTGAATCTGAATAATTGACATACTTTCCTTTTAAATCTATTTCATTTTTCAGTATTCCTACAGACCAAACTGGTGAAGAATACTTTAATATCAATGGCAAGAGTAGGAAAGGGGCCCTACAATAAAACCATAATGAATGCTTCTATTTTCCTGAATTTTGTTAAAGCTGTACACCTGTGTGTTTGCTAACGAAAAGACTCTTTGTGAGGAAACAAATATCCACAAGCAAAATCAAATATACTGTGTATATAATTCTTTCTTAAATCCAGCAGTAAATAAAAATAAATTTTTTTTAGAAATAAGGAACTTAGGGGGATTGGATTTTCCTGCTTTAACTTTCAACATGTCCATACCCCTAGAGATTTCAATTCAGAAAGCCTGACATGGGTTCCAGGAATATACATGCTTAACAAAATGCCTAGTGATTCTAATGCTAGTGGTCCATAAGCTGCATTTTGAAAAATATTTATCCTAGTTAATGTTCTCATTATTTAACATTAAACAGGTCAGTGTAGAAGTGAATGAATCAGGCTTTAGAGTTAGACACAGACTTAAATCCTTGAAAAATGTGTAGCTTGAAT
>JAPVLO010004873.1:0-13099 GCA_027257055.1 Cephalopachus bancanus | reverse complement strand
TTCAATATGACTAATAGAAAACTTTAACATCACAGATGGGGCTTATGTCTATCGGGTGCACACTTGCCGTGATGCTCTGATCCACCAGGTGGTGCCAACACACACCAATGCAGCCCGACCATCTACAGAAGAGACTGGATAGAGGGACCGATCTTTGAGGTCCTTTGAGAAAGTAAAGCTTTATAGCGCACGTTCAGACAGTTTGTTCCCAACAAACAGTGTGGTAGGTTGAACAATCACTCCCAAATATACCCATGTCGCAATCCCAGAAGCTGTGAATGGGATTTTTAGAGCAAAAGAGACTTTGCTGATGGGATGACATTAAGGACCTTGAGGTGGGGATGATTCTGGGTTATCTGGGTGGCGAAATCGTTCTGGATTTGGTCGGCTCCCCTCCCCCATCCACTTCTGTCCCTGCTGCCATGGAGGGACCGCCTTCCCAGATAGATAGAATCTCAAGTGTGAGTAAGAGAGACAGAAGAAGATTTGACCACAGGAAAGAGATGAAGGTAAGACAACAGAAGCAAGAGGGTGGAGTGATGTGAAGAAGGGGCATGAGCAGGAAGACAGAAGCCCCTAGAAGATGGGAAAGCAAGACAGTTTCCTGAATTCTCCATAACGGACACAGCCCTGCCAACACCTCTGTCTCTCTATTATACGTATATATACTCACCTCGGCCTCCCAAAGTGCTGGGATTACAGGCTGAGCCACCGAGCCTGGCCTTTCCTGATTTAAACAGAGAGCCTCTTGTAAGGTCGGAGGTACCAGAGGGCAGGGTGGGCCTCAACAAGATGGCTCCAACCCAGACCAGGAGAACAATGGGCGAAAGTGAGCCAGCAAAAAAAAATGAGTGACCGGAAATAAGACTCCAGCCACAAAGCCAGCCAGTACCTGTTACAGCGACTCTAGCAACCCTGTTCAGCCAATCGCCAGCAGATGTGACAGCTGTCCCAACCAGTGATTGCTCTCCCCAACCCTCACAGCTTTCTCAGTGTGCCCTTTATAAACCCGTCGCCCATCTTGCTGGGCGGGACTTCTCCGGCCCACAGCTACATGGGCCGGTGAACTTTGCCCGGGATTGCGCTAATAAATTTTTCTTGGCTCCTTTGTTGCCGTTTCGCCTGGTCTGGTTTCATTTACCTTACATTTGGTGCCGAAACCGGGAGGAAGGTGCGGGCCCCAGCGGGCTCCCCCCTCCTCTCCCGATCTGGGGCCTCTCTCGGGAACAGGACCTGGCCCCAGGACCTCAGACAACGCGGTGAGTCCCTCACTTTCCCTGACTTCTCCTCTTACCCTCCGGGGTGCCCAGTCTGAAATCGCAGCTGCGTCTGAACTCACCCCTCCAGCACAGTGCCTTTGGCTCTGGTGTAGTGGAAATGTCCCTATCTCAGGATCACCAACCCTATAAATGGAAGCGGATTTTCCTTTCCGTCCCTATTCTGAGTGGGTCTGGAATTTGTTTAAGGACCCAGGAATGGAGGTTGCGGCTATGGGAAACCAGCCTTCTAAAACTGAGGTTCAGACCCCCTTGCGGTGTCTCATATCTAATCTGGCTACTCTGGGGTTGTCTGAGGATATCTGTAAACGAAAGCTAATCTTCCTTTCCTCCCAGGCCTGGCCCCAATATCCTCTGAACAATCAGTCTCGCTGACACCCCGAGGGAACTTTCAATTTTGGCCTCCTCACCGATCTCAGTAGTTATTGTCACCGGACTGGGAAATGGCCCGAGGTCCCCTATATCCAGGCCTTTTGGGCATTGCGCTCCTGCCCAGACCTCTGCATCAGATGTTCCTCGGCCCAGGTCCTCCTGACCAAATTCCCTGATAGGGGCTATCAGCCTCTCCCTGTGTCGGAATCTTCCTTTGCAGATCCTCCGGAGGACCTTGGCCTTCCTCCTCCAGCTCCTACCCCTACTTCTCCTCCCCTCCTGTCCGCCTCTTCTCAACTGTCTGCTCTTTCCCAACCCCCTCCTTATCTGACTTCCTGTGCCCAGACCTCCTCCACTCAGGCCCCTCCGGTGTCTGCTCCTGCCTCACCTCTTGTCTCGCCCTTCCTATATCCGACTCTTCCTCCCAGCCCGCCATCTCTAATTCCTTTGTCCTCAGCTCCAGTCGTTCTGGATTTGGTCGGCTCCCCTCCCCCATCCACTTCCGTCCCTGCTGCCATGGAGGGACCGCCTTCCTCCTCTGGTCCTGTTGACGTCACACCTGACTCCTCTGTTTCTGGCTCTGCCCCAGCCACCCACAAGCTGTACCCTCCTCTTCCGTCGTCACCGCCATCTAGCCCTCCTCCCACCTCATTCCCTACTCTCACCCCCCCCCCGCCATTTTACAATCCTAAGCCGCCCTCTAAATGAACCAGCCCTCCGGTTACCAGGTCCCGGGCCCAGGTACTGGCCCCTCTCCGGAAGGTGGCAGGTGCTGAGGGACTGGTTCCGGTACATGTTCCCTTCTCCCTGGGGGACCTGTCTCAGATTGAAAAGCGCCTGGGCTCCTACTCTGCCAACCTGACTGCCTACACCAAGGAGTTTTGATACCTCACTCAGACAAACGAGCTCACGTGGCATGACCTCCACGTGATTTTAACCTCCACCCTCACTCCCGAGGAGCACGATCACATCACCTCAGCAGCTCGGGACTACACTGATCAGGTATATAACTCTGATCATTCTTTGCCGGTCTGGGCCACGACGGTACCTGCCGAGGATCCACAATGGAACTATCAGGATGGTGCCACAGGTAGAACTAGAAGGGATCAGATGGTCCACTACCTTATTGTGGGGATGGAAAAGGCAGCTCAAAAAGTCATTAACTATGACAAACTGAGGAAATCACAGCTACATGGGCTGGTGAACTTCACCCGGGATTGTGCTAATAAATTTTTCTTGGCTCCTTTGTTGCCGTTTCGCCTGGTCTGGTTTCATTTACCTTACACCTTTGCCAAGTCTGAAAGTTTTGCCTCTTTATAATTAAGTCCTGCATCTAGTTTGTCAGCCAGGTTACAGTGTAGTGGCATGATCATGGCTCACCACAGCCTTGAACTCCTGGGCTGATGCAGTCCTCTCACCTCAGCCTCCCAAATATCTGGAACTATAGAAACACACCACTTCCTTGTTAATTTTTTTTCAGAGACAGAGTGTTTCCAAGTTGCCTAAAGCTGGCTTCAAACCCCTGACCTCATGTTATCCTCCTGCCTCACTCCTCCAAGTAGTTGTGATGGCAGGTGGCAGCCACTGGACCCAGTTCCCTCCCAACTGTCTTTCTATCAAGGCTGCCCATGGAGCCATGCTGCATGGGAGCTGCAATGGAGCCATGCTGCAGCCATTGTCCATTTTTTGGCTCTCATGCATATACGGAGCTGATCCATCTGTGAGCCAAACTCTGGTCATATTCTTCTTGTGGCTTGTCATAGGGCATCCTTGTGAGAGGCTCTGGGTCAGCTGTGATGCCTGATTCTGGAAGCACCACTTCCATTTTACGATGAATGCTGCTGGGCTTTCCTGACCTAATGATTTTGTGGATCTGATAGATCATGATCAGAAGTTCTGGCTACTTGCTCAGTCTGTGTCCTATATTCATACACTGCATCTCTTCTCAGGGTAGAAGCATTCCAGGAGTTGTTTCTCTATGCTAAGAAGGCTTGGCCTTGCTCCTGAAACCCAGCAGTGTGTACTTATGTCTCTTGTTAGGTCCTATGAGATGCTTTACAAGCACATTTCAACCATCTATGAAGATATGCAAATATAGTGTACCCATACAGTGGAATATTATTCAGCCACAACAAGGAATTAAGAACCACACATGATACTACATAGATGAACCTTTAAACATCATACCAAAAAAAAAAGATGTCAGACACAAAGACCACACACTGTATGATTCAACATATGAAAAGCCCAGAATAGGCCAGATGAAGACCATCGTGTCCATAGAGACAGAGTCTACACTAGCAGTGGCCAGAGTCTGGAGAATATTGAAGAGTTAGGGGCAATGGTTCATTGTTGTGGAGTTTCCTTGGGGACATGAAAATGTTCTCCAATTAGATGCTAGTGATCCTTGCTCGTGTTCTTGAGCTGCCCTCCCTGGGTTCCCTGGAGGACTCCCTCGGTTTACCACTTGAATCCCTGTCTCATGCTGTGCTTCTGGGGAACATAACCCAACAGCTGGCACTGAAAGTGGTCCTAGAAGCCAATCCCATGGCAAGATTCTGGGGTTGGATGACTCACAACAGAATGGCAGAGAGTGACTCATCACAGCTGATGGGTGGAGGACTGACAGTCCCCAAGGCATGTGTCCACATTTAATCACTTGGGGTGACCTTTGTTGAACTACAAGAGAAACACTGCTGGAACATAGTCTGTCCATTTTAAAATTGTGGAGGAAACAATAGCAACAGAAGTATGGAATTGGTGTAACTGATGTATTGGAGAGAGAAAAACCTATCACTCAGAAATTTAAGAGAATTTGAGGGAACTTTTTCTCCTGGAGCCCCTTGTAATGATGACAACTAGATTCAGGACTTAATTATAAAGAGGCAAAACTTCAGTGAAGATTTCAGACTTGGCAAAGGCTCTCTGTTTAAATCAGAAAAAAAGTGGGGCCCCGAGACTAGGGATGAGGTGACCCAGTCCTGAATAAATACCCCTGAGGACCTTGAACCCAGATTTACTCAAATCTCTGGGTCTACCCAAGAAGCCCACTCACCATGGTTGGAGGACAGAGCTGAGTAATCACATATCTCCTTGCTCTCAACCATCTGAGGGGGCTCCCTCCCCTCTCCTGCCCTACCCAGGGATCACCTGGGCATGGGGAGAGGACAGGAGTTCCAAGGCTTTAGATCCAGGAATCATGCAAGGACATGAGGCTCCTGGGCTCTCCCCCTGCTCCTTTCACGATTTTCTCTCTGGCTTAACTGTCTGTTAACCCATGGGGATCTCTCCTTCTGGGCTTATCCTCCCTCTTCTGCTTCCTCCCTGAGTCTCCAACACAGCACAGGTTCAGTCCAAGGTTAGCAGAACTGGCAAACTTTTCCTAAAGACAATTGGGCCTCCTATGGGGACTCTGGGCAGCTGACCAGAGAACTCCTCACCTGGCTCATCTAAGACCTCCCCTCCTCATCAGCCCTGATCCTTATTTCTCCTTTTTTGTTTTATACCAGAGACCCCCTCTGCAGCTCTGTTGGATCTTTGATCTGTCCCCTTCAACACGCCTTCCTCCTTCACCCTCTCCCCTCCTCTGCCAGACCTACCCCTCTGATCTGGGGCCCTCAACTCCCTGGACTCACTGGGACTTTAGGCTCCTCCCCCAATGAGTGCTCTCAAGGGACTCAGGACACCAACAGCAAACAACCACGCAGTCTGGAAAGGCTTATGGGAAACATGCTGCTTGGAGACAGGAAACACACCTCACACCACATACAGTTTGTTCTTATCACACCTGGAGCCTCCCCTGCTGGGGCAGGAGGTTCTCAAACACCTCAGGTTAACAACAGGATTTCAGCTTTCAAAAGTTGTATGCTTTTCTTTTATGTGCTTGTAGTAAATAGCACATAACAAAAAATTTACCACCATTAACTGCTGTGTAATTCAGCGTTATATGTGTGTGTGTGTGTGTGTGTGTGTGTGTGTGTGTGTGTGTAATTCATTGTTGCACAAGAGATCTTTAGAAGTTTTTCATCTTGCATAAGTGAATCTCCCTCCCCACTGAACGCCAATCCCTGTTTCCTTTTCTGAGACCCTACAACCACTGCTCTTTTTATTTTAAGCAAAAATTCATCAATTTAATGTCTAATATTTGAAGAATGACTAAATAAATTAGTTTATTTATGGGACATAATGTTAAGGTACCATTAAAATAATGTTCGTATGTTATGACCCCAGCAATAGGGAAAGCTTATAACATGGTAGTGAGTAAAACAAGCTAGCTATGCAACTTTAATACAGGCAAGTGTTTATTTGCTTGCTCGCTTCTTCTTTGTCAGGCCAGATTCAAATATATATTGGACAATTCTTGCTTCCTCTGCTCATCCTTCAAGAAAGAATGAGGTGCCCTTTCATTCAGGCTCTAATTCACCATCTCCCTACCCCATGCACTTATTTGAGCAGGACTCACAAGATGGCCTGAAGGCATTTTGTCCTCAGACCCTCTGAATCGCCTCTGTCTGAGCCAGGCCATCAGGGACTGTGCACCTGTGGGCATCCTGTGGGTCTCTACGAACTGCTTTCACCAACCACACCGGAGAGGCTGCTGTTGTCTGTGTCCAGAGGTGTCAGCAAAACGTGGCCCCGAGAGACCCACCGCTGTGGTGACTGTGGCAGTATGAGGGGATCCAGTGCTTCTCCTGAGGAAGTGATTTGTCAGTGTTATTTGTGTTGTTTTTTTAATATTCAAGGCTTCATATTTTAGATCAGTTTTAGGTTCACCATTCTTTTATCTGTTTCTATGAATTTGATGACTTTAGATACCTCATGTAAGTTGGAATGATTCAGAATTTGACCTTTGTGACTGGTCTTTTTTAGTTGACAGAAGGTCCTCCAGGCCCATCCATGTTGTAGCATGTGTCAGAATTCCCTTCCTTTTAAAGACTGAACAGCATCCCTTGTGTGTATGCACACTTCTCCGTCCATTCCTCCACTGAGGGACTCTTGTAGTGTTTCTCCCTTGTGACTATTTTGAATAATGCTGAAGTGAACATGGATGTACAAATATCTCTTTAAATTCTGCTTTCAGGTTCCTAAAAGAACTAGATATTGACCTTCCATATGACCCAGCGATCCCCTTCTGGGAATACACCCAGAGGAACGTAAATCATTCCACAAGAAAAAGATACCTGTACACACATGTTTATTGTGGCACCATTGCAAAAACATGGAACCAACTGTGCTGCCCATCAAAACTGGACTGGTTAAAAAAATGTGATACATATATGCAATGAAACATTTTTGCCATAAAGAAGGACAAAATTATGGACTTCACAGCAATTTGGATGGATTTAGAATCGATTGTACTCAGTGCTTTATCACAGAAACAAAGAACTGAGTACCACATGTTCTCACTCTTAAGCAGACCTTGAATATTTACCATAATACTATAAGAAGGGGATTGGCAATAGCTGGAAACTGTCAGGGGAAAAGGGGACACATAGCATCAATAAGAGTATGTGATCTCAAACCAGGTGAAGTGGGGCCCAAAGGGAAGCCCAAACTTTACCTCTACATGGACAACTTTTATACCTAATCCTGAATTGTACCCCACATCATTTTTTTATTATTATTTTTTATTAATCAATATTTTTCATTATGGTGTTGTGGGGTACAGTTAAGGGTTAGGTTTACAAGTACGTTTCACTCAGGCACCCTGTTGATAAGAGGTGTTTCCCCGTCCCCAGATAGATATTTGCTGCCATTGATCCCATCTCCCTCCCCCCCGCCATAGTTTCTCAGTACTGTCAGTCATTTTCTTATAGTATTACATTGGATGTTAAGGGTCCATTATATGAGTGAGAACATGTGATACTCAGATCTTTGTTTCTGTGAGAGGTCACTCAGTATTATAGACTCTAGTTCCATCCAGGTTGCTGCAAAATTCATGATTTTGTTCCTTGTAATAGCAAGAACCTGGAAGCAACCATGCTGCCCATCAAAGAGGACTGGATTAAAAAATGTGGTACATATACACGATGGAATACTACACAGCCATAAAAAGGAACAAAACCATGAATTTTGCAGCAACCCACATCTTTAAAATAAAAAATAAATCAATTAAAATAAAATAAATTCTGCTTTCAATTATCTTATACAACCAGAAGTGGAATTGATGGATCCTACTGTAGGCTATTTTTCAGTTTTTAAAGAAGACTTTATAGGGGTTTCCACAATGACTGCCCCATTTTACTTACCCAGGAATGCTGCACAACCTGGCCAATACTTGTTATTGTCTGATTTTTTAAAAGTGGCCATTCGAATGGGTGTGAGATCATTTTAATTTGCATTTATCCAATGATGAGTGATGTTGAGCATATTTTCATATGCTTCTTGGTCAATCATATATCATTTGCTATTTGTTTGTTTGTTTGCTTGTTTGTTTGTTTTTTGAGTTGAAGTCTCACTCACTCTGTCGCCCAGACTGGAGTACAGTGGCCGCTCCCGGCCACCACAGCCTCGACCTGCTGGGCTCCAGTGATCCTTCTGCCTCAACCTTCCAAGTAGTTGGTACTACAGTTGTGCGCTATCACACCTGGCTAATTTTTTTGATTTATTGTAGAGATGAGGTCTCGCCAAGTTGCCCAGGAGGGTCTTGAACCCACAGCCTCAGGCAATTCACTCACCTCGCCCTCCCAAAGCACAGGATTACAGGCTGAGCCACCGAGCCAGGCATATTTGCTGTTTTTTAAGTTGGATATTTGTAGACCAAGTGTACTGGCTCTCACCTGTAATCCCAAAGACTTGGAGGCAGAGGCAGAAGGATCACATGAATGCAGGAGCTTGAGGTTCAGTTAATTACGATTGTGTCACTTCACTCCAGACTGAGTGACAGAGCAAGACCCTATCTCTTAAAGAAAAACAAATGGTATTTCTTTACCTTTAAAAAAAATTACAGGGATTCTTCATATATTCTGGATATTAATTTCTTTTCAGATATATGATTTACAAATAGTTTCTCCCGTTTCCCTGGTTGCCTTTTCATCCTGTTCATTTCCTTTTTTGCACACATTCTTCTGTCGTTATTGTTCAGCAAGAGACTAGTTTAATAAATATACATCCACACAGTAGAATATTATGAGGTTGTTAAAAATGTACATTGATATTGATGTTCGTGGTATGGGGTTATCTGAAAGATGTAGATTGTAGAGCATTATAAATAGCATGATATTATTCTAGCGTGATCACATAAGCATGAAAACAAGTCAGAAAGTAAATTCACCAAACAATTAACAGACAGCTAAAAGGGGTTGAGAGAAGGAAAAGACTTTCCTTCTAACAGGAAAAGACTTGCTAATTTTTGTGCTTTTGTATTTTTTAAAGTTTTACCATGAGCATGTATGCTTCTTTTTTTAAAATTATATTTTAAGGATGTGGGGTACAATTCAGGATTAGGTATACAAATGGTCTTTGTACAAGTAAAGCTTGGGTCTCACTTTGGTCACCACTTCACCAGATTTGAGATCAGGTACTCTTATTAAGGAAGTGTGCTCCATCCCCCAGTAGTTTCCTACTACTGCCAGCCTTTTGCTTATAGTACTATAATAATTATTCAGGGTCCATTTATGAGTAAGAACTTGTGGTGCTTTGTTCTTTTTATTTATTTATTTATTTAGAGTATGTGGGGTACTATTCAGGATTAGGTATACAAGTGTTCATTATGCAGGCACCCTTGTTGATGAGGTGTGCACCCCTCCCTGGCAGTTTCCCACTGCTGCCAATCCTGCCACTCCTCCCCAGGCAGTTTCCCACTGCTGCCAATCCTGCCAACCCTCCCTGGCAGTTTCCCACTACTGCCAATCCCTTTCTTAAAGTATTACGATAGTTGTTCAAGGTCTGCTTATGAGTGAGAACATGTGATACACAGTTCTTTGTTTCTGTGATAGATTACTCAGTATCATAGACTATAAGTCCAATCAAGTTGCTGCGAAGTTCATCATTTTTGTCCTTCTTTATGGCTTCATAATATTCCATCATGCACACACATTTTTAAGTAGATATATCCTTGTTGTCTATTTTTCCTTTGTTGCCTATATTCTCAGTGTCATATCCAAAGTACATCTAATGTCATAAGACTTTGCCCTTATATTTTCTTCTAGAAGTTTTGTAACCGGATGACTTTTGAGATATTTAATCCACTAGTTCTATTCTCAGCACCACAGTTACTGAGCTCCATCTCCCAATGACCAAGTTAGTAACAGACTGCCTTCCTGGGGATCTCAGTTCAAGGGAGAGAGACCCATCCCACTCGGGGACAATAAAGATAGACAGGGCTACAATAAAGGAGGCATAGGTAGAGGGTCAGATCTTGGATGGGAAAGTCACAGAAAGTTTAAATGGGACAGTAGTTCCAGCATGAAATGTCAGGAAAATGATCTTAGAGCAGAACTGAAGGAATGTAGGAAAATGAACTAAGTACACAGACAGTATGTGTGGTTGGGTGCTGTAGCTTGTGTCTGTAATCCCAGCATTTTGGGAGGTTGAAATGAAAGGATCACTTGAAACAATTAAAAAAAGAAATTTAGCAAGACATGAAGGTATGGGTCTAAAAATCCCAGCTTCTTGGAAGACTGAGGCTCAGGATGATCCCCTGAGTCCAGGAATTCGAGGCTGCAGAGGTAGGAAGAAGCTCAGGAAGCCCAGAAACAGGTTGTGGGGACTGATGGGCAGGACTGGAATGTGAGAGCCGCATCAAAGAACCAGCTCAGGGTGTTGCCCTGGGAACTGAAGGTTGGGACATAAACTAGGACAGATTTAGGGGAAGTTGCCTTATGTATTTCTACTGCAGCTTGATTGTGTATGTGGAAGGCCTGTGGAGGCTCTTCTCATGTGTACACATACGTGGATGTGTTAATAGACGTTGTCTCTTTTCAGCTCTATGGGAGCAGGACTAGAGAGTCGGTGAGGTCGCCTGTCTGCATCAGCACAGGTTACGTATCTGGGTAGTGAGCCTCTGCTGACGTTCCATGACAGGCACTCTGACTCCCTGGTTTCTGAAATTAGCCACCACTTCAATCTGAGCACAAATAGACACTTCTGCCAAGACTGCATCAGATTTGTTTGTGTTAATTAGAGTCCTGACCAAGGTTTCTGTGTTTGTCTCCTTGGCTCTAAGGTCGGGGGACTGATTGCCTGAGTCTCCATGAGTAAAAACTCACAAGACTGTGTAACTCTGTTCCTGTGGGTCATAGGTCAGAGACTTGATGGCCAGGCCCCTGTATGCTTTGGTTTTTCACCAAGTGACCACTTCTCTGAACTTCTGTTTATTCACTGGGGAATAGAAAGGATCATAATTCCTCTCATTCAGAGTTGAGGAAAGAGTCAAAGATAACCCATTGGAAGTGGTTGACACAGTGTCTGGCATGGAGACTGGGCTCAATTTTACTGAAGCTATTCCAAACATTGAAGAGGAGAAAATCCTTCCTAATTCATTAAATAAGGCCAGCATCACTCTGATGATAAGGTCAGGAAAAGAAACAACAACAACAAAAATACAAACCAATGTCCCTTAGGGACATAGATGTAAAAATCCTCAACAAAATATTAGTTAACCAAACTAAACAGCACATAAAAAAAAATCCACCACAACTAAGTGAATTTTATCCCAACTAAGGGTGGCTCAAAAAACAGAAGTCAATAAGTGTGATCCGCTACATAAAAAGAATTAAAAGCAAAAATCATGGCCAGATGTTGTGGCTCAAGCCTCTAACCCCAGCACTTTGGGAGGCCAAAGTGGGAGGATCACTTGAGCTTAGCAGTTTAAGACCAGCCTAGGCAATGTAGTGAGCCCTTGTCTCTATACAAAATAAATCATATGATCTTTTCAATAGATAATAAGAAAGCATCCCTCATGGTAAAAGCCTTCAGCAAAAGAGGCATAGAGGAAACATTCCTCAAAATAATGAATATCATGTACGATAAACTCATGGCCAGTGTCTTCCTGAACAGTATTCATACACTATGGAATGCTATTCAACTAGCACAAAGAATGAAATAATGTCTTTTGCAGCATCTTGAATGAAATTGGAGATCACCCTAAGCAAACTAAATCAGGAACAGAAAACAAAACACCACATGTTCATATTCTCAGGATGGGAACAAGGAAAGAATGCCCACTCTCACCACTCTCATCTACATAGTTCTGGAAGTCCTAGCCAGAACAGTCAGGCAAGAAAAAGAAATAAAACACATCCAAAATGGAAAAGAAGAAATCAAACTGTCTCTGTATGCCAACTATTTATTCTACCTAGAGAATCCTACAGACTCCTCCAAAAGACACCTTGACTCAATAGATGAATTCAGTAAAGTTTCAGGATATAGTAGCACTGCTATACATCATTAGCAACCAAGCTGAGAATCAGATCAAGACCTCAATTCCATTTACAATAGCAGCCAAGAAGCGAAAATACTTAGGAGTCTATTTAACCAAGGAGGTGAAAGATTTCTGCAAGAACTGCAAAGTTCTTGTGAACGAAAATGTACAGGGCACAAACAAATGGAAAAACACCCAATGCTCTTGGGTTGGAAGAATCAATATTGTTAAAATGACAATAGTGCTCAAAGTAATCTACAGAGTCTATGCAATCCCTATGAAACTACCAATGTCATTTTTCACTATTTGGACAAAACAATCCTAAAATTCATATGAAGTCAAAAACAAAGAGCTAGAATAGACAAAGCTATCCTAAGGAGAAAAAAAAAAAAAAAAAAAAAAAAGCCGGAGGCATCATATTATCTGTTTCAAATTATACTACAAGACTGTAATAACCAAAACAGCATGATACTGGTATAAGAGCATTCAAGTGGACCAATGGAACAGAATAGAGAATCCAAAATAAACTCAAATACAATCAACTGGTATTTGACAAAGCAGAAAAAACATATACTGGGGGGGGGAAAGACCCTATCCAACAAATAGTGCAGGGAAAATTGGATAGCTGTACACAGAAAAAATGAAACAATCCCTTTTTCTTACCATATTCAAAAAGTCTCTAAGATTGATTAAAGACTTAAATGTTAGACCTGAAATCTCAAAAATCCTAGAAGAAAAACTAGGAAAAGCTCTTCTGAACATTGGCCTAGGCAAAGTATTTTTGGCTAAAATCACCAAAGCAAATGCAACTAAAAGAAAAATAAGTAAATAAGACTTAATTAAACTAAAAAGTTTCTGCACAGTAAAAGAAATAATCAGCAGGGCAAACAGGCCACCTACAGAATGGGAAAAGATATTCACAAACTATACATCTGAAAAGGGACTGATATCCAGAATCTACAAAGAACTCAAACAAATCAGCAAGAAAAACAGACAAAAAATGACCCATTAAAATGTGGGCAAATGACATGAGAAGATATCTCTCAAAAGAAGATATACAAATGCCCTCCCCCCCCAAAATGAAAAT
>JAPVLO010004872.1:0-12284 GCA_027257055.1 Cephalopachus bancanus | reverse complement strand
CTTTCCCAACAAAAACAAAGAACAGACTACCATATGTTCTCATTCATAAGCGGATCTTGAGCAATTATAATACTATAAGAAAGGGATTGGCAGTAGTGGGAAACTGTCAGGGGAGGTGGGGTAGGATTGGCAGTTGAGGGAAACTGCTAGGGGAGGGAGGGACACACCTCATCAACAAGGGTGCCTGCATAATCATCATTTGTATACCTAACCCTAAATTGTACCCCCAAATCCTTATAATAATAATAATAATAATAATAATAATAATAGAACTTGACCACTATAAAATAGTGAAAAAGTGACTCTGGATTCACTAAGAATACACTTGCCAGGCTAGTTTACTTATTTTTTCAGATTTATGAAAATATATCCACAATTGATATCTCTTGTTATACAAACAAAACTTTAAAAAACATTCAACTACTGTATACACTAGTATTAAAAGTCATTAAGAGGTCATCAAGTAATGGATTTGTGCATAATCCTGAATGTATGCAATATTAACACACACATTCCCATACAATGGAACAGATGCTACATATGTTTTGATAGCAAAGCATGGCTGATAGAAAAAGCTAATGTCAAACTATGTACTTAGAAAGAGACCACAGAAGAGATGATACGAATGATCCAGAGACATTTTTACAGTTCACTTCTTGTATGGCATATTACCAGATGTTAATCCCAGAAGAAATGATAAATTAATTTGGCTCAGAGTAAGTATAATCCACTTGGTTTAAATCTGACTGTTTAACAGATGACCAGGGGTGAAAAACCAGGGGAGAGGGAAAATGAATACTGGAGAGGGAAATCATTTAGTTGATTCCTCTACTTCCAAGTCTACCAGGAAACCACTTAAGAAAAAGTATTATCTCCAATGCTGTTCCCAAACTTTGAGCTGGTAATCCCTCACCTAGGTCATGGGTCAGCACCCAATAAGAACTGTGTTCACTGCAAGATTCATGTTTCCTGCAGTTAGCAGCTCTCTCTCTCTTTTAAAAATATAATTTAATTTTAAAGTTAAGGTGTACAAATCAGGATTGCATACTTAAAAGTGGTTTAGGTCCAAGTGAAGTTTGTTGTTTCCCATTGGACCAAACTTCTCCTGGATTAGGATCAGGCACCCTTATTGCTGTTATGTGCTCCACCCCCCATCCCCACCCCCAGCAGTGTCCTGCTACTACTGCCAATCCCTTTTCTATAGTATTATGATAGGTGTTCGGGGTCCACTTATGAGTGAGAACATGTGTTACTCAGTTCTTTGTTTCTGTGACAGATCACTCAGTATTATAGACTCCAAATCCATTTAAGTTGATACAAAGTCCATACTTTTGTCCTTCTTTATGACCGTGTAATATTCCATCACGTATATGTACCACATTTTAAAAATCCAGTCCAACTTTGATGGGCAGCACCCAGTAAGAACCTCACTAATCATCACTAATCATCAGAGAAGTGCAAATCAAAACCACATTGAGCTACCACCTAACTTCAGTAAGACTGGCCATCATTAATCAAACATAAAAACAACAGATGCTGGTGAGGATACGGAGAAAAGGGAACACTTCTATATTGTTGGTGAGAGTGCAAACCAGTACAACCTCTATGGAAAACAGTATGGCGATTTCTAAAAGTGACTGACCTTCCATATGTCCCAGCAATCCCTCTTCTGAGAATATACCCGGAGGAACTCAAATCATTCTACAAAGAAGTGAATATGTCTTTGCCTTTCCAGCATCCAGTCACTCTTCTTATAATAGCAACACCTTGATTTCCCCTGGAGCACCGTTTATTCTCCACATTTTCCAGGACTTGCCACAATCTGGCTCTGTTCATCTGAACAATTGCAATTCCTGGCTACCATGATCAGTTCAGGGATGGGCATGTGGCCTTAGTGGAGCCAGTGAAACTTAATTTCTGGGTTTGAACAGGATTATAGAAAAGTAGAAATCCTTCCTTTCTGCTGGAGTCACTGAGAGAATGGCATGTGAGCCTGCCTCTGATGACAACCATGTCCCCTGAGCACAAAGCTAGGACAGGGAACAAAGCAGAGTAGGGAGGAGGGGAGATGGGATCCAGTCTCCATGATCACACTGTCTACCACGCAAACTTTTCAGTGACATGAGTCAATAAATTAAATGTTTATGCCATCTGCCACACAAAGTTGTCTTGACTGTATATCTTGCTTTTCGTTCTACTCAGAGTGTCTGGCTTTGTAGCTCCCCTACTTACAGCTGCCTACTGACCCTGAGCTTGATAGCCCTTACTGCTCTTCTGATGTTGACTTTGGCCTCTCTCCAAGGCTACAACTGGTACTCACCCCTTGGACTATGTCTAATTCTGTCCATACTGGGTTCAAGTTTGGCTGCATATTGCTGCTGTGTTGCCCAGGGAACCACAGGCAGACAAGAGAAGCACACCGCTCCTTTAGTAAAGTATTCTCATGTCTCCAAGAACCAACAGAAATTCTTTCTAATTTCTTAACTGAATTAGTCATGGTGAAATAAGTTCAAACATCAGTTAAATGCAACTATATTAAATACTTTTTCTCTATCCTACCAGGCAGACCCCTTTCTCATATTTGATTTGTCTCTCATAATACTGGTCTCTTCATCTTCTATCCCAGACCCTTGTCTCCTGGCTTAGTTAAGTCTGGGAAAGGGGATCACTGTTGCACTGTGGTAGTTTGAGAACTTGAGAAGCGCTCTCCCTTGTCTGTGTGCCACATGCCTGCTCAAGATCCCAGATGCTCCCCGATAGCTACCAGATAGAGTCTGCCTATTTCCAGGTCCATTATATCACTCCCCATTCTAATAATAATTGTTATTCATTAAACATTCTCTCTTTATTTTCCTTTCCTTTGCTCCCGCTGCTCAATGTATTGAATGCCTTTACTATAGTTTTCAATGAGCCAAATATTACCTGAAATCTCCAATGTTCAGTTGGAATCCTACCACCTTTGGGAAACCATTTCCAGTCAGTACAACTTGACTGATTATTTATTGAAGATCTATTCTGTGTTTGGAAGATGGCTAGACTTGGGAGTAAGAAGATGAATGATTTCAGCAATTAAAAGTTTACATTGCAGTAGAAGCAACAAGTTATACAACAAAGGTATTTACAAAATGTACTCAGGAAGGGGATGAGGAAATAAATCTCTCGGGTTGGGACAATGGAAGGGCAGAGAGTGTTGGTGTAATTGGGTTCGGGGGACTCGGCACTTCCCGTGAAGGATCTCGGACAGAGAGTGACCAAAGTCCTGAAGCCCCGTGTCTCTGGGCAGGGGCTGCCAAGGCACTCGCAGTCCACCCCAGCTTCCTAGGGGCTTCTTAAGCCTTCACATTGTTGGAAACTTATTTTTTGCTGATTTAATTCCTAATTGATCTTTGGTCAGTCCTTTGTAAATTCTTCTTTAAAAGTATTTGTTATAGGTACCTCTCTTAGCCCTAGCATAATGGTAATTGCCATTAGTTGGTGTTTAATACCTATTTGTTGATTTTATTTTTATTTTTATTTTTATTTTTTTATGAGTTGGAGTCTCACTCTGTCACCCAGACTGGAGTGCAGTGGCCAGTCCCGGCCACCGCAGCCTCGAACTGCTGGGCTCCGGCGATCCTTCCGCCTCAGCCTTCCGAGTAGCCGGAATTACAGGCATGTGCTACCATGCCCGGCTGATTTTTTGATTTATTGTAGAGATGAGGTCTCGCTGCCCAGGCGGGTCTCGAACCCATGGGCTCAGACAATTCACTCACCTCAGCCTCCCAAGGCGCGGGATTACAGGCTGAGCCACCGAGCCCGGCTTGATTTTCTTTTTAATTCACTTTTTAAGTAAGTTTAAGGAGAAGGCAAAATTGTGGTTTATATGTGCAAAAATCATATATCTGAGGAGATATAAAATTGGTAGAAGGGAAGTAAAAATGCCTTTCCTAATGTTGATCACCAAAGAAAAACAATTGAGAGTAATTTTTAGCTGTAGCACTGACCTGAGGAAGCTGAGCAGATGAAGAGATGCCTTATTCCCACTACGACCTCTCATCCCCCACTCACAGCCCTTGAAAACTGAATAACTACATTTGTTTTTCTTTATAATGAAGCTAGCATTTACATAAGTCTCAAAGGAAGAATTCCAAAAGGATATTGCTCAGCAGGACCTCCCTACTTTTCACAGAAAGAGGCCCAGAAAGGAGAAGGAAGGCTCCAGGTGGGTGGAGGCAGATACTGGTGGGGCACGGACTGGAAGCCCCCTGCCTTGGGAAGATTTGTGGGAACTCTCTGGCAGCCTATAGATTCCCAGATTGGGACAGTTGTATTAAGCCAAACTATACATGAAACTTGAAGTAACAGGGTGCAGATCAAAAATTGTCCCAACATGGAGTTTGTATCCGTTTGTGTAAGGAAAGCATCTCTGTGGGTATCATTGGTGATGTGAATATAACCCAAAAGGGGTGTGTGCAGTTTGAGATTCAGATCCACAGAGGAGTGAATGTCTCATAGACAACCCAAATGGATACTTTATCCTAAAATGTCTCTTTTCAATCCAGAGATTGGGTTGACCTTGAGACACTTTCTTAAACCAGGGAAGGAGCTAAGTGCAAAAATAGTTCAACCTTATAGTATACATTCTCTTCTCTGCATTGAGTGCTTTTGCTTCAAAGGAAGCTGAATGTAATTATTAACATTTAAAGGGCATTTATACTCTTTTAGGTATTTAAAGCATGTATTCTCTGTGAAAGCTACAGTTTTGTAAAAGAACTGGGTGAGGAGTTGAGTTTTTCAGAAGCAGTGACTCAGAAAACTTAGAATTATTTTCTGTTGCTAAGCCTACATATCTTTGAAATAGTTTAATTTGAAGTTACTCTAGCACCCCCTTTCCCTCCCCCAAAAATTAGAGGAAATTTCTACCCTTAATTACCAACTTAATACCTTTCTGAAGAACAAAAAGAAAGGCTATTATTTCTTTTTCGAGCTAATTTTAAAGAAGAAGGTACATTTTTTTGCAGACATATTTTTGTGAAAGTTTAATGTCCATGCAGACAAAGGACTCAAATAAAATTGCAAGAGCCCCAGGTGTTGACTGGTCATTGGACCTTTAAGGGGGGGGGGGGGACATGAAGTAAGCATGGATGAATCAGACTGAATTTCCAAAACCCACAAGTCTACACATTCTGAGCACCCCTTTTCCCCCAGGGGAAACTAAATATAGATGGAACAATAGTGAGGGGGTCTTCCCTAGCCTGGAACTGAAAATTTGGGGCATGGAACCTGCCTGCTTAAAGAAAGGGTAGGACCTTTAAAATCTAACTGTGCATGAAAAAGGGGAGAGTATCTCACAGGGTGGGGGCCTGTATTATCCTTTGTGCCCCAGACCGGGTTGGGCTTTGTCATTTGAAAAGATTTATCTTGGTCACCAATTTGTAGAGGGAAAAAGCAAGCTGGCTTAGTCATGGGAAGTCATGTATGACCTGGCCCACCCCAAACCCCACCCCTCTTTGAGCAGGTAAGGAAACTAAAGTCCAGAGATGTCTATATCGTTTCTGTTTAACCTTCAAGACCTCCATGGAGACTAATACTTTTTTCTTTTGGTTAGTCTCACCGTCACCCAACTGGGTCATGGCCGCTCCCGGCCCCCCGCCTTTGCCCTTGGGCTCCGGCGATCCTTCGTACCCATGCGGAAATTGAAAAGGAGAGGGACTCAGGAGCTCTCCGCAGTAGATGCGTGCTACAGGGGGGTTTGGGGTCACAACTTCTTCTCTGAGGCTGACCTTGTGGAACAAAAAACTCTCTGTCTCTGATTCTACCCCAAAGGTGAAAATAATCTCCTGGCAAATCTTCAAAGAGGAAAATTTCCTGTGAACTTTAAATTCTGGTTACAAAGTATCTTGGAATTGGATAAATTTCATGTTCTGTTATTTTAATTTTTTTTTTTTTTTCCCTCATTGCCCAACTACATCCCTTCCGGCCCCCGAGTCCCCGTGGGGGGCCCCAAACCTTGCCTAGCCCCAATAGGGTTAAGGGTGCCTAACGCCCCTTTTTTTTTTTGATTTATTGTAGAGATGAGGCTCCTGCCCCGGGGGCCCCAACCCGGGCTCGGAAACTCCACCTCAGCCTCCCCAAAGGCCCGGGGGTTTCAGGCTGACCCCAAGCCCGGCTATTTTGTTATTTGAGTTTTGTTTTCCTTTCCCCCTTCTCCCCCCCAAAAACCCCCTTTAAAAAGGAAATTCCTAACAGCCCCAAAGCAAAGGATTAGTTTTGGGGAAGCCCGCTTGAAGTGACTTTCTAATAAAAGGGTTGTTATCCCTCCTTCAGATTGTTGCTGGCATTTCATATTCTAGAAAATTACATTTTGCATTACTTCTTAAACTTAAATTCCAATGTAAATGAACTTTAGGGTGACTTTCATCATATTCCTAGATGAAGAGTAAAGGGAACCTGCAATCAATTCATCATGATGACAAAGAGTTCAAATGCATTAGCTTCAGGGCAATTTTATTCTCTCTGAAATAGAGTTTTGCTAGGCAAAAATTACTCAAATGATAGTTCTTCATGGTATCCTGTGGCCAAATGTTTTTAGTTTTCATGTTTGCCCAAAATCAGTACTTTGTTTTGTAAATAAACATGTAGCTAGGCAGCTGTTATGGAAAATGACATCTCAAATAAACAGTTATTTAAAAAATGCTATCAGAAGATTTTGCCATGGTGCGTCCCAGAAGCCCATTGCAGTGAGCACACAGGATGGGGGGACATCTGCTCTCTGGGTGCTATTGCTTGGCTCCCTAGTTCTGCTCTTTCATTGTTTCCTGCTGTAAAGAAACTGGCAACGGTTTATATTTTGGAAGGTAGTGGCTCAGGACTTAGTCATACCCCCCAAATATGAGTCTGAATCAACCTTCCAGATTATAAAATATGCTTCACTAAGTGGCCAATTCTATTACTGAATTGAAAGCTTACCAACTTTAGCTATCACCTATCCAGATTTAAGTTACAAAATGCTAAAATAAACATAAATTCACACATTCAAAGAATCTACCAGAAGAGCATAAGAAAATTTGAAGATTGACTAATAGAATGAAATCTTCCTGGACAAAAAGGAACTTGTGTGTTTTGATAAGATCAGACATTATTTGAGTAAAAAAGCTTCCATTTGGGGCTCCTTATAGAGCGCTGTCTTCTGTGTGGGTGGCAGAGACCAGAGCTGAATACAGTATAGAGGATTACATTTCCATCACCAAAAGATGTAGTGCCAGGTATTCATATATTTCCTCTCTGCTCCAAATTCACCTTTTCTGGCCTTGATTTGTGAGACTGGAACTGGACACTGTAAACATCCCTTTTGCCAGTTGGCAATGTGAGGATTTGTCGATAATGGGTGCTGGGGGAACAGAAAGAACATAGCAAGAGGAAGGGCCTTCAAGTCTGGCATGTCTCGGTGCAGCAGCCGGTGGGGGGCTTGAGTAGGTATGGCAGTGCTCACCTCTGACTCACAACCCAGTCTGCCACCCCCAACAGGGTCCTCACCACCGTGTGTGCCTGAGGAAGTCACCCGCTTCCTGAGAGACCTGAATCGCAGCCATGGTGGAGGGGTTGTTCTTCTAAGCTAATAGTTTCTACCTTTTTCATTATCCTTCATACCTCCTATATCTGATACTTCTAACCAATTTAGTTGTTCCTAACTACTAGACATTTTAGTAGTCAAACACCTTTTACAAGGCAAGTGCTCTTTATTTTTACAATGTCCACTTAAGGATTAAAAAAGAATTTCTAGAATGGTGGAGTCAGGTCTCAAAAATCTGGCAAAATTGTCAAAATAAACATCTTTAAGACTCTAGAAATTAACTAAGTCTTACAACAATCCCAAGAATTTTTATTTAAGAACAATGTTGAATCTTCATAAAAGCTTTGTGGCATTTTTACTTTTCTGACTCCAGCCCTCCTCTATCAGCTCTGCAGAAGCCTTGAAAACCAGTAGCCTCACAATCAAGAACGCTGTGAAAATTATCAGCCTAGCAGCCACTAGAAGGACTAGCAGGGGCCTGAACTCTCTAAATCCTGTTGCTCCTGGACATGTCTGGTGGTTCCCAGAAACCTACGCTCAAGGGTTTGTCTTTACTTGATGTGACTCAGAGATCATGCATTGCAGACAGCCTTTTCCCTAGGGCATTTTTTTTGAGTTGGGGTCTCACTCTGTCGCCCAGACTGGTGCCGCTCCCGGCCACCGCAGCCTCGACCAGCTGGGCTCCGGCGATCCTTCCGCCTCAGCCTTCCAAGTTGCCAGAATTAGAGGCATGCGCTACCACGCCCGGCTGATTTTTTGATTTATTGTAGAGATGAGGTCTTGCTGCCCAGGCCGGGTCTCGAACCTGCGGGTTCAAGCAATCCACTCACCTCAGCCTCCCAAAGGCGCAGGATTACAGGCTGAGCCACTGAGCCCGGCTGGCATTTTTTTGAAAGTGGCAATTGCTTAACTTCACAGCTGCCAGAGACAGTACTAGCATTTGGGGCAAATAAAGAATCTGACCAAAAAATGACCCCACGGTTCCCCAAAAATAAAAAAAGGAAAAATCTGAGTACTGAGATGTCCATAAGGGACTTTGAAAAGTTCCATGATATTCCTGGGACTAGAGAAGGTCTCACACACATGCAGCGTTGTGACATGCCTAGGAAAAAGCTGCAGGGGTTCAAGTGTCTGACCTCATGTTTACCTCTAGACTCTCTACAGACAGGAAGTGATGAAGAAGGCAGATTTGTCAGACATTAAAAGAAATACCACCTTACACACAGAGAGACCCATGGCAAATGCTGGAAGACTTACTGGTTCAATATATTTAAGGAAATCTATGTTCAATTATTAGCTGACTACCAAACTGAGCAGAGGTTCCAGTGGTCATATACAACAGAGAACACATAATATGTTCAAGGAAGTCACAAAATAAACACACAGCAAAAACAACAGCAAACTGGCAGAACAATTCTTTTTTTTTTTTTTTTTTGAGTTGGAGTCTCTGTCACTCAGACTGGAGTGCAGTGGCCGCTCCCGGCCACCGCAGCCTCGACCTGCTGGGCTCCGGTGATCCTTCCGCCTCAGCCTTCCGAGTAGCCGGAATTACAGGCATGTGCTACCACGCCTGGCTGATTTTTTGATTTACTGTAGAGATGAGGTCTCGCCGCCCAGGCGGGTCGCGAACCCGCGGGTTCAGGCAATCCACTCACCTCAGCCTACCAAAGGCACAGGATTACAGGCTGAGCCACCGAGCCCAGCTTGGCAGAACAACTCTTATGAAGATGAGAAGTGATCCGCTTTCCAGGGGTGCTAGATTATATTATTTAAAATGCCTGGCTTGCAATGAAAATTATAAGACACCAAAAAAACAACAACAAAAAAAACAAAAACAGGAAGAAAGAAAATTGTAGTTTATGAAAGGTACCTTTAGAAACCTAGAAGAAACTTAGTTTATTCTTTAGTGTTTTTGCCTCAGCATAACTATTAGGAAGCATTCAGACATTTTACTACAGAACAAGCAGCAGCCTATCCCAGTCCCCTGGCAAATCTTCAGATGCAAAACCAGGACAGCCTAACCATTCATGGTTTAGCATAACAATCTCTAGTAAACTTTTAGGTTCCTTGTGAAGACAGAAGATCAAAGAACACCCTTTGACTGACCAAAGTCATAAAAGTAATAATAAGACCATCCCACCTTTGGTCAAGGAATTTGTGAGTTGCAAATGTCTGAGTTTGTGAATTGCAAATGTCTAACAAGTCTCTTCCAGGAATTACCCCACCCAGGGTTAACCTAATCAGCTCTCTGTGAACTACGTGACACAGATAAGCCCCACCATGGCAGCAATCATGTGACTAACCCACCCATCTGCCTGCTGTCCATCACCTGACAGCATCAGTACCAGTGCTTGCCTGCCCCTTTGTGATGACGTGGAAGAGACCACCACCCAACCACCTAATGATCTTCCCCCATCAAGGGGAATGGTTAAAAGGACTCAACCACAAGCAACCAGCGGCCATTGCCTTGCTAGACTCTGGTGTGGCCATGTGCTCTTTGAGCCATGGCTGTCGCCATGCTTCCTGGCTTTGGCTCCCTTCCCCACTTTGGGGAGGTGAATCTTCTCTTTTCTTTCTCTTTCTTTCTCTCTCTAATTTACTTTTAAATAAACTTCCCTCTTACCCTTTTTGTGTGTCACAATTCTTTGCAATTTACTCCAGGTTGCCAGCGCACACCTCAGGCTTGCCGGCTCCGGCAGTGCTGTGCCTCCTCTCCACCTCTCCATCCATTTTCCCTTATCCTGTCCAGTACCTTTGTTTTTTTTTTTGAGTTGGAGTCTCACTCGGTCGCCCAGACTGGAGTGCAGTGGCCGCTCCTGGCCACCGCAGCCTCGATCTGCTGGGCTCTGGCGATCTTTCTGCCTCAGCCTTCCGAGGAGCCGGAATTACAGGCATGCGCTACCATGCCCTGCTGAGTTTTTGTTTTATTGTAGAGATGAGGTCTCGTTGCCCAGGCGGGTCTCCAACCCGCGGACTCAGGCAATCCATTCACCTCAGCCTCTCAAAGGCGCGGGATTACAGGCTGAACCAACGAACCCGGCTCCTGTCCAGTACTTTAACAGTTTATAGCAGGAACAAGTAGTCAATGGAAACTTTCTGAGGAAAGAAATGTTGGACTCACCAGACAAAGGCATTAAATTAGCTATTATAAATATGTCTAAGGAACTAAGGTAAACCAGGTCTAAAGAACAAAAGGAAAGTATAAAAATTAAGTCTTACCAATAGAGAATATTAGTAAACAGAAATTATAAAATAGAGCCAAGGAGAACTTCTGAAATTGAAAAATAAAATGATGGAAATGGAAAAAATTTCAGTGTAGTATCTGTTGGCCTAAAGGAAGAAGCTGAGGAAAAATTATATAGAGAGCTTATTTGGGACAAGGTTGAGGACAGTTGCCAGGAACATACTCTTCCAAGTTTTTTGGCAGTGCTTCCATTTCAGCCTTTGTTGCAGGCAAGTTTTTAAAGGCAAAAGGGGGTACAAGGAGTGAATAATTACAAAGTTGTTTGTCAGAGATTATCATTTGTTTAAAGAAATAACATTGATTAGTGATTGGCTATACATTGTTGAGCTATAGGGTATGGGTTATGGAGTCTGGCACATGGCATTGTCAGGTTAATTTAGAGCCAGCTAACAAGTGATTTCAAGAGATGACTACAAACCCAGGCAGGCAAGTAGGATGTGATTGTGGCCTTAATGCCTCTCTAGGATTGATAATTTAAAAGGGTTTATATTCCTCAGGTTATAAGCCTAGCCCTAACCCTAGCCCTAATCTTAAACTTAACATAATGTTATGTTTTTTATGAAAAGTGGATCTGATATGTGTGTGTGTGTGTGTGTGTGTGTGTATGTGTATACACACACACATATATATACATACACATATTTCTTTCCCACTTTTGATTGAAATACTTTTTCTTGAAAGCATTGATGATCAAAATCTGAGTGTCAAGGTATTTCTTGTTACTGGTAAGTCTCATTCCTGGATAGTTCTGTCCCATGTCAGGTTGAGAGGAGAGATAACTCAGAGAGAATTGCCCAAAAGCTGAATTTGGATAGCATCACAGAGTGGCAAAAAATAAATAAAAGAAAAGAAAATAAACGAGACCTCATTCAAGTCATTTGTCTGTATAGCTGTTGTCACTTGTTGAATCATCTGTAATCTTTGGAATGCTGTGGCTTTAGTTTTCTTGTAAGAAGTACAGATAAGGATTATAATAAAAAAAGAATCTAAACAATTATTTGTGCAATCATATCATTTGCAGTAGAATTTTCCAGAGCCTATTATGAGGGATACATTTCTAATTATTGCCTCACTTGCTTTAAACCATGGGAAACAGTACCTAACTATGATGGCTCTCCAGAAGGGTGAAAGTTTCTTGACAATGTTCTCTTTAACCTGTAATGCAGGTTGAGAGAAGTGGACCAGGGTTCTGTTTCTGACTGATTATGGAGCAACAAAGACACCATTAAAATTTCTAGCCGACATTGGCCCTTTATCTATTATCTATCAAGGCATAAGTTTGCCCATGTATAAGGTTGACTGCAAAAATCCTTTGCAAATTAAAGTTTTTGAAAAATGCACAAAAGTTTCCTTTCCAAGTTCTATTGTTCATAGTTGCATAAGAAAAAATAATTAAGAGAATTTCATGATAGCAGAAGAGTCATCATCCTTGATTTGGGGAAAACCGCCCACATTTAGGATGCTGTTTGCTTCTGAGGAAAAACATCC
>JAPVLO010004871.1:0-13358 GCA_027257055.1 Cephalopachus bancanus | reverse complement strand
AAGGCCCCCACATTCAAAAAACAGGTAGTCTAATTATCCTGTTTTAAAGACAATATGATCTTCTATACAGACAAACAAAAAACTTACACTCTATGAAAAACTCTGAGAACTGACACACAAATTCAGTAAAGTTGCAAGATACAAAATCAACATACAAAAATCAGCAGTGTTATTTTAAACTACAAATGAACTAGCTGAAAAAGAAATCAACAAAGCAATCCCATTTACAATATCTGCAAACATAAAATATCCAGAAATGAAGTGAACCAAGGAGGAGAAAAAGCCCTACAACAAAAGCTGAAAGACATTGGTGAAAGAAAATGAAGAGAATACAAAGAAGTGGAAAGATACGCCATGCTCTTGGACCCAGTGGTTTGTTAGTTGAATTCTACAAGATGCACAATGAGCTGATACCAATCTTATTGAAAGTATTTCAAGCAATCAAGAAGAAAGGAATTCTCCTTAGCTCTTCCCATGAAGCCAGTATCAACCTGATACCCCCAAATGGCAAAGACATCACAAGGAAAGAAAACTTCAGGCCAATTTCCCTGATGAGCATAGAGGCAAAAATTCTCAACAAGATTCTTTCAAATGGCATCCAACAGCATATTTCAAGGCTTATCGACAACGACCAGGCGGGCTTCATTGCCAGGTAGGCTTCATAGTACTCTAAGTCTTAGCCGGAGCACTCAGGTGGGAGAAAGAAACCAAGGGTATCCAAACAGGAACAGAAAAAGTTAAATTATCCTTCTTTGCAGATGATAAGATGGTATACCTAGAAAACCCTAGAGATTCTGTCAAAAACCTCCTCACACTGATACATACTTTGGGAAAGACTCAAGATCCAAAATTCATGCACAAGAAAGTGGCATTTCTATACACCAATGACAAGCAGGTTGAGAATCAAATTCAAAATGCAATTCAATTCACAATAGCCTCACACAAAAGAAATACCTCGGCATCCATCTTACCAAATAGATGAAAGACCTTTACAGTGAGAACTACAAAACGTTGCTCAATTTCCAGATTTAATGCAATACCCATTAAATTATCAGCCCCATTCTTCTCAGACCTGGAAACAGCAATACAGGAATTCATCTGGAAACATAAACGACCACAAGTAGCCGAAACAATCCTCAGGGGGAAAAAAAAAAAAAAAAAGACAGGCGGTATCACACTGATATTGGTACAAGAATAGTCATATAAACCAATGGAACAGGATAGAGATTCTGAAGCAAAACCTCAATTTCTCAGCCAACTTATCTTCGCAAAGCCTCCACCAACAACCACTGGGGAGAGGAGAACTTATTCATAAATGGCACTGAGAAAACTGGATGACCACATGCAAAAGATTGGAACAGGACCCCAACTATCACAATACACAAAAATCAACTCTAAATGAATCAAAGACCTAAACGTACTACCTCAAACTGTAAGAACCTTAAAAAATACAGGAGACGCCTTTAGGGAAATTGGGACTGGCAACCAATTCTCGGTCAAAATCCCAAGTGCCCATGCCATAAGCGATAAGATAGACAAGTGGGACCTCATCAAACTAAAAAGCTTCTGCCAAGCCAAAGAAACCATCAAGAGAGTGAGGAGACAGCCCATAGAATGGGAAAAACCTATTTGCCAACTGTATATATGACAAAGGCCTAACATCTAAGACCTACAAGGAACTCAATCATGCCGAAAAGAAAAAAACAAACAGCCCCATTACAACGTAGGCAAAAGATACAAACAGACACTTTTCAAAAGAAGACATACAAGCAGCCAACAGATACATGAAAAAATGCTCAATCTCACTAGTCATCAAAGAAGTGCAGATTAAAAGCACAGAGAGATACCACCTAACTCCAGTCAGGATGGCCACCATCAAAATTTCAAAAAGCAAAAGATGCTGGAGAGGATGCGGGGAAAAGGGAACACTTCTACATTTTGCACTGTTGGTGGGAGTGCAAACTAGTACAACCTTTGTGTAAAAGAGTTTGGAAATTCCTAAAAGATCTAAAAATCGACCTTCCATACAATGCTGCAATCTCCCTACTGGGAATATACCCAGAGGAACTCAAATCACTATGAAAAAGATACCTGCACACGCGTGCTTGTTGCAGCATTATTCACAATAGTAAAAACATGGAACAAACCATGCTGTCCATCAAAAGAGGACTGGATTTTTCAAATGTGGTACATATACATGATGGAATATTTCGTAGTCATAAAGGACAAAATTATGAACTTCACAGCAACTTGGATGGACTTAGAGTCTATAATACTGACTGATCTGACACAGAAACAAAGAACTGAGTTCCACATGTTCTCACGCAGAAGTGGACCTTGAACAATTATCACAATACTGTAAGAAATGGATTGGCAGCAGTTGGAAACTGCCAAGGGTGGAGGAAGGTGGGATTGGCTGTAGTTGGAAACTGCCGGGGGTGGAGGGGCACACCTTATCATCAAGGATACCTGTGTAATGAACCTTTATATACCTGAATCTGAATTGTACCCCACATCTTCAAACAATAAATTTACAAAATATGTTGCTCATAGAAATCAAGGACAACACAAACAAATGAAAGAACATCCCATGCTCATGGATTGGAAGAATCAGTATCATCAAGATGTCCATTCTATTCAAGGCAATCTACAGATTTAATGCAATCTGTATCAAATTGCCAGCATCATTATACACAGACCTAGAAAAGACAATACACAAATTCATATGGAAGGAAAAAGAGCCGAAATAGTTAAAGCAATCCTCAGCAAAAGGAACAAAGCCTGAGGTATCACACTCCCACACTTCAAACTTTACTGCAAAGTTACGTTAACCAGGACAGCATGGTTCTGGCACAAAAATAGACACGTAGACCAATGGAACAGGACAGAGGTTTCAGAAACAAACCCCAGAACTTCCACCAACACGCCCTTGACAAAGCTGACAAAAACAATCACTGGGAAAGAAAACCACGTTTAGCAAATGGTGCAGGGAAAACTGGCTAACCACATGCAGAAGAATGAAACTGGACCCCTACCTATCACCATATACAAAAACCAACCCAAAATGGGCCAAAGGCCTCAAATGTGAAAGCTCAAACTATAAGAATCTTAGAAGAAAACTTAGGGAACACATTCCTGGACGTTAGCCTAGGCAATGAATTCACGGCCAAGTCCCCAAAAGCAAATGCAGCAAAAACTAAAATTGATAGGTGGGACTTTATTGAGCTAAAAAGTTTTTGCACTGCAAAAGAAACCATCAAGACTGTTAAGAGACAACCTATGGAATGGGAAAAAGATATCTGCAAGCTTTGCATCTGAAAAAGGTCTAACATCCATAATCTATACGGAATACAAATTCAAATGAATTCGTTATAGAAAAAAAAACCAATAACCCCATTAAAAAGTGGGCAACGGACATAAACAAACACTTTGCAAAGAAAGAAATACAAGCACCCAAGAAACATGCGAAAAATGATCAGCCCCACTAATCATTAGAGAAATGCAAATCAAAACTACAATGATATATCACCAGACACCCGTCAGGACGGCTATCATGAATGAATGAATGAATGAATGAATTCACTCTTCTTACTTGTAACAGCACTATTCAGACTTTCTATTTTGTCATGAGTCGGTTTCTGTCGTTTGTGTGTTTACAGAAGTTTATCCATGTTACCTAGGTTATCATATTTGTTGATGTACAATTGTTCATAACATTCTCTTTTAATCCTTTTTTATTTCTGGGAGGTCAGTAATATTGCTCTCACTTTGTTTCTAATAATAATAATTTGAGTATCCTTTGTCAATTTTGTTGATCTTCTCGATGAACCAACTTTTGATTTCCTTGGCTCTCTGTATCGTTCTCTGCTTCTCAATTTTGTCTATCACGTTTCTTATCCTTATTGTTTTCTTTCTTCCTCCGTCTTTAGTTTTAGCTTAATTTGTTCAGGTTTCTTCAGGTAAAAAGCCAGCTTATTATCTTGAGTTTTTTTATATCTTAAGGTAGGCATACACTCTGTGCACTTCTTTCATTGCACCCCACGAATTTTGTGTGTTTTAACCTTAACTCTTCTCATATTATTTTCCAATGTATCTTGTTTTTTTCTTTGATCCATTAGTTGTTGTTGAACTTCCACAGATTTGTGAAATTTTCAGTTTTCCTTCTGCTGGTCAACGAAAACACTGTGTATGGTTTCAATTTTTTTAATGTGTTGAATATTATTATGTGTTCTAACCATGATTTATCCTGGATAAATTTTCATGTGCTTTTGAGAACAATGTGTATTCTGCTTTTGTTGGGAGCGGTATTCTCCATAAGTCTGTTATGTATTTGGTTTATGAAATTGTTCAGTTCTCTCTTTCCTTATTGGTCTTCAGTATGGTTGTTCTACCCATCAATCAATGTGCACTATAGTTAAGTTTCCAATTATCACTTCAGAATCTTCTATTTCCCCCCTCAATTCTGTTAATTTTAAATTGTATTCGGGGGCTTTGTTGTTAGGGGTATGTATGTTTATAATTGTCATAGCTTCTTGATAGATGACCCTTTCATGAACGTGTAAGGTTCTTCCATGTTCCTGCAACAATTTTTGACTTAAAGTCTACTTTGTCTGGTTTTGTAATAGTCACTCCAGTTCTCCTTTGGCTTCTATCTCCATGGGATATCTTTTCCTATTCTTTACCTATCAGTCTATATGTTTCTTTGGATTTAAATGAGGCTTCGGAGACAGAATATAGTTGAGTGAGAACTTTTTGTGTCCATTCTGCCTACCCCCACCTTTCAATTTGAGAGGATATCCCTTTTACATTTAATGCAAATACTGAAAACAAAGCGCTCGCTTCTGCCATTTGACTATTTTTTCATGCCGTACATCTTTTTCACGCCCTCAAACTGCCACTGCTCTCTTCTCTTACATTTAATGATTATATATATATATATATATATGTTTTGAGTTGGAGTCTCACTCCATAGCCAAGGATGGAGTGCGGTGGCATGGTCACGGCCACCCCAGTGTCGACCTGCTGGGCTCAGGCGATCCGTCTGCCTCATCCTTCCAAGTAGCCGGAACCACAGGCACTCGCTACAGCGCCAGCTAATTTTTTTGACTTATTGTCTCTACAGCCTGGTAGAGACAATGTGGTCTCGCCAAGTTGCCGAGGCTGTTCTCGAACGCGTGGGCTCAGGCAATCCCCTCACCTCGGCCTCCCAAAGTGCTGGGCTTACAGACTTGAGCCAGCACGCCCGGCAATTCTAGTTATCTTGTTTGTCAAGAAGTTTCATTTTTATGTCCAGGAGTCCTTCATCCAAGAATGTGGTCGTACTGGCGGGGAAGCCTCATCACTTATTGGATTAATTCTTGGCTAAAACCCCTTTCAGACTGCCAGCTCTCTCCTCTAGCCAACATGAACCGATTCTGGAGAACCCTTTCTTAAGCAGCTCCACTAAGAACTCTGTGTCCTTTTTTTTAGAAACGTGAGTCCAGCAGTCACATGGAAGGTGGAACTAGCAAACGTATTTGGAGGGATCCTGTCTTGCAGGGCCAGGGCAGCCCACCTTCCCACTGTGAAATTGGCTTATGGTCACTCGAACTTTCCAACTTCCCTATTCAGAATGTGCCCGTACCTCTGCCAGGGTATTTCCCACTCGTGTTCAATGCTTTCCCCCACCCCAATCTACCTTTCTTCCTGCAGCTCTTTCTTTAGGCATTTCTGTAGAGGAGCTAGGAGCGGAAATGTGGGATGGGTGGCAATCTCCAACCGCAAGGGTCCTCAAACCCGGGCCGCACACCTGCATGGGTCCGTGGCCTGTTCGGAACTGGGCCGCACAGCAGGAGGTGAGTGAGCGACGGGCCGAGGGAAACTCCGCCTCCTGTCAGATCAGCACCATTGGATGCCCAAAGGAGCACGAACCCTACTGTGAACTGCACATGAGAGGGATCTGGGTTGCGTGATCCTTACGAGAGCCTAGCGCTTGATGATCTGAGTCGGAGCCGAGGCGGTGATTAGCAGTGAGGTTAGACTGCACACCCCCCCGGAGGTCCGTGTTCCATGAAACCCATCCCTGATGCCAAAGGGTTGGGGACCACTGTACTATGGCAAAAGAAAAGGGCCATTTCTGACAAGATGTCTTCAGCAAGGGATGTCCACCAGATTTGGGAAGACCTGGCGCTGTCATTTCATCACATCTGGAGCATCTTGTTCTGCCACAGGATCAGTAGCTGGCTCTTGAAAGCATTCTACTGGACCAAGCGTATCTCAGGTTTGCAAGGACCTCAGTGTGGGATGCTGCTGCGTTTTGGTGTGATCGTCAACGATGTGGATCCAAGTTTGAGCAGGGGTTATTACTGGAGGTGTATGTATGGCACTAAGGAGCCTTCTATAAAAAAGGGCCCTACTTCATCTATAAGTGGATGAAGGATTGCCTTAATTTTGGCTGTTTCTGCCTTTTTGTCATACATATTGCTGAGGAAAAAAACGTTTACAAAAATCGTTGGAAAATGCCAGGTTACATTTTACAACTTATGTACAATTTGTTGTGTTTGCACCTATGTTAAGCATTTTGGCAAGGCATTTTAAATTCTTTGGTTTTACTTTGGCCCTTCTCCATGCAGTGATTTGTATTTTAGATATTTGGCCAATTTTGTACTTTGCTATTGACGATTCCTTTTATTTTTAAAAACAATTCTATTCCAAATGATTACATTGCATAGCACAAATATTTTTGTATTTTCTCTTAGAATTAAGGTGTTACCCCCTCATCTGGGCAGGATCTGTTTCCTTGTGTGAGGGGCAGGTGTGAGGGCTTTGTCCTGGACCAAAATGGCTTGCTTGTCTACTCTGGGAATGTTAGGTATTGTTGTGAGAGTATACTTAGTCACATGTCATTGCGGTGATTAGGCTACCTATAACCCTACCTATAACTTAGGACAATTTCTAAGGGCCTACGCAAATTCTCATCACCTTCCCAACCTGAAAGAATGGCTTTTTAACACCCATCAGGAAAATTTTACCCACAGCAAGTTGTGAGTGAGGCATGTGGATTTGACTAATGATTTCAAAGAAATACTAGCGGGTTTACTCCCACAGATTTTCTGAGCAGACACCGCTTTAAACATACTTCTTCTCTCGAGATATTTTTTAGCTTCCAGCCATCAGATCTTTCCTTTCCAGCTACCCTTTCAGTAAACTTCCTCTAAACTCAACAGCTTGTACCTTCTCCCCCCAAATCTTCCCACCAGCCATTTAGCACTTTCCACTTAGAAACATTCAGTACTAATCTAGTTTCAACGACTATTATTTTATATGCTACCAGGTACTTAGTGCATAAGTCACAAGTTCAGTGGTTATGCCTTGGCACTGCTGAAGTAAGCCAGATAGCCCTTTAGAAGGTGAGGTCTGGTATTGTTCTGACGTTTTGCGTGAAGGTCAAGGATGAAGATACCAGCCAATGCAGGGATGACTTGAGGTATGTGTACGGTAATGAGGGTCCTGCTATGGGAAAGGCCTACCTCCTATGTGGAATTAAGAGGTTGCCTTGTTCTCAGTTGTTCTTGCTTGTTTATCTTTAGAGAAAAGGTGGCAGTCCTGTCTTCCTCAAGCTAGGAAGACCACGAGTAAAAACCATTAAATTGACTAGGTTTGGGGAAAACTTGACATTGTCATTTCATCACATCTGGATCATCTTGTTCTGCCACAGGATCAATAGGTGGCTTTTGAAAGCATTCTACTGGACAAAACATGTCTGAGGATTGCAAGCACCTCGATGCTGCTGTGCCTTGGTGTGATCATCACTGATGTGGGTCCAAGTTTGAGCAGGGGGTTTTTGGAGGTGCATGAAGTGGCACTGGGGGCCCCGCTATAGAAAAAGCCGACTTTACACATGAAGGGGATGAAGGATTGCCTTGAGTTTACTGGTTTCTGCCTATTTGTCATGCTTATTGCTGAAAATTTCTTGAAAACAACCAATAAGCAATATACAGTTGTTTTTGGTCTTGCAATTGTAAGTGCTTAATAGTTTTGTATTCTATGATAGTGTCTCCAACTATTCCCATAAAGCGTCTTTTTTCCCAACATTTTCAAACACAGAAATTATCTGAGACTTCCAGCTCTCACTGCTTCTCCCCTAGAATCCTCGGTAGTCTGTTATTTGGAGATCCCTACTGCTGTCCTTTCGCCTCCTCCAAGCTCTCCGAGTCCCCATCATGTGTGAGTGCATCTCCATCCATGTTGGTCAGGCTGCTTCCCAGACTGGCAATGCCTACTGGGGGCTCTACTGCCTGGAACACAACATCCAGCCCGATGGCCAACTGCCAAGCGACAAACCACTGGGGGAGGAGATGACTCCTTCAACATCTTCTTCAGTGAGATGGGCACTGGCAGGCATGTGCCCAGGGCAGCACTGGAGGACCCGGAACCCATGGTCATTGATGATGTTCGCACTGGCATCTACTGCCAGCTCTTCCACCCTGAGCAGCTCATCACAGACAAGGAAGATGCTGCCAACAACTATGCCCGAGAGCAGTACACCACTGGTAAGGAGGTCGTTGACCTCGTCTTGGACCGAATTTGCAAGCTGGCTGACCAGTGCACAGGTCTTCAGAGATTCTTGGCTTTCCACAGCTTTGGTGGGAGAATTGGTTCTGGGTTACCCCCCTGCTGATCGAACGTCTCTGAGGATTATGACAAGAAGTCCAGGTTGGAGTTCTCCATTTATCCAGCCCCCCGGGATTCCACAGCTGTAGTTGAGCCCTACTGCTCCATCCTCGCCACCCTCTAGCCCTCTGATTGTGCCTTCATGGTAGAGAATGAGGCCATCCGTGACATCTGTCATAGAAACCTCACTATTGAGCACCCAACCTACACTAACCTTAACCGCCTTATTAGCCAGATCATGTCCTCCAGCACTGCTTCCCTCAGGTTTGATGGTGCCCTGCATGTTGAGCTGACCAACCTCGTGCCCTGTCTTCGCATTCACGTCCCTCTGCCCACACATGCCCCCATCATCTCCACGGAGAAAACCTACCATGACCAGCTTACCGTAGCAGAGACAACCAACGCCTGCTTTGAGTTAGCCAACCAGATGGTGAAATGTGACCCTCACCCTAGTAAATGCATGGCTTGCTGTCTGTTGTACCATGGTGACTTGGGTCCCAAAGATGGCAATACTGCCATTGCCACCATCAAGACCAAACATACCACCCAGTTTGTGGGTTGGTGTCCCACCGGCTTCAAAGTTGGCATTAATTACCAACCTCCCACTGTGGCGCCCGGTGGAGACCTGGCCTAGGTGCAGAGATCTGTGTGCATGCTGGGAGACACCACAGCTGTTGCTGAGGCTTGGGCTCGCCTGGACCACAAGTGTGACCTGATGGATGCCAAGCATGGCTTTCTTCATGGGTACGTGAGCAAGGGGATGGAGGAAGGGGGATTTTCTGAGGCCCGTGAGGACATGGCTGCCCTTGAGAATTATTATGAGGACGTTGGAGCAGATAATGCTGAGGGAAAGGATGAGGGTGAAGAGTATTCAACTGTCTGCTCAATTTTGCACCCCATTATCTTCACTGTTTCATTTCTGTTCTGCAAAACAGTTCGTGGTGGCCCTAACCTGTCAATAAAGTGTTTCCATTTGAAAAAATGATCTGAGAATCCCACTTTTGGAAAGATGAAGTAGACACAAATTTCCTTATTCTTCATGCTTAGTACAACTACAACACCAGATATCATGTACAAAACAAACATAAGACTCTGAAAGGTAGAGAGAAGAAGGAAGACTGGCTATGGACCTCAGATCCTGAGGAGCAATAAGATGAAAAGTTCCAGTAGATTTTTTTTTTTTTTTTTGGTCTGATGTATCCCAGATTGAGTACTGTGAAAGTAGGCACGCTAGAAAAGCCAAACTATGCACACAAAAGACTCCCCAAAAGCCTGCTGACTCTAGCCAAGGGACCTGGAAAGGGGCAACCTAATGTATCAAAATTATGCAGACAATAATTGTTCTTCTCAAGCCAGACCTCACAGAGACGACTGTGGTCCCAATCCCATTTGAACCAGCAAAGGCAAAGCATAAGCCTAGATTCCCATCTCATAAGGCATACACAGGTGTTAGGCTCCCTCCCCACAACCAGAGTGATGTCAGGGAAGTCAGAGTAGGGATCCAAGACTTTCATCCCCACAGAGTAATAACAGATTCCTCCACCTGCTTGGTGTCATTAAAGACCACATGAGGAGTCTGAATTTCCACTCCCACTCAGCAATACTAAGGTACTTCTCTCCCTCCCCACTTTTATCATGCTTCAGCAGGTCTAATGGAGAGTTGGACCTATCACAATCAGCAGGCAGTAGTAAAGCCACCCACCTTCTTGGGGGTGTAGCGGAGGTGAGAGGGTGAATGGTAATGAAGCACTCCTATAGCTTCCAGAAATTGCACTATCAATGGAGGCTTAGTGAGGAGACCCCACTACGTGTCAATGGAAGCTAAGTAGGAAACCTGGATATGCCCCTTCCCAAGATTCTCATGCCCTGATAATCCAAGGAAATTAAACATTAATCCAAGTACATTTCCAGCTTTGTTTTATCTCATTTTCTTTCATAACATTATCTTCTAATGTATTCTAATTATGGAAAAGCCTTTCCAATGGAGTCCACTTGCTATTATTTTACACACAGTTTTAACAAGCTTGTTCATACCATTTCTAAGCCTATCCATAGTAACATCAAGCCAATACAAAGGGTGTGCGAAATTTTAGAGGCACCCAAGTTGTCAGCATTAAGAAGGGCAGCAAAGCAGCAAAAAAGGATACTGAACCCAAAAAATGGTGTGCATAGTTAAAGAGACACAGCAGTCTGAGACCGTTTGTGAAGGAGCATATTGCCAACACACTTCCTTTAAATCGTAAGGTATTCTGGCAGAGAGGCTGTCTAGAGAACAGCAATAGCCCCTAAATAGTTATTACAAAATTCATGTTTTATTTCATTACGTATAAGTGAGCGGATGGTGCAAGTAGCCATAACACATGTGGGAATTTGAGTTTTGTAAAGCTAAACAAGTCAGATTATAAGATTAATGACCAGGAAACACACACTTCTTTTTTGGTCCTTTGAAGTGTCAAAAACTGTATAAAGTTATGGGATGAAATGTGATATTTCAATGGACATATAAATTGTGAAATAATGAAATTTGAGTTAATTAGCACAGCTCTCACCTCACATACTTACCTTTTTGTAGCTGGGACATTGAAAATCCACTCTTAGCAATTTTCAAGAATGTATTATTATCAGCTATGGTCTCCATATTGTACAATACATATGCTGAACTTATTCTTTCAGTCTAACTGAAAATTTGTAACATTTGATCAATGCCTTCCCAATTCCTTTCACCTCCCGGTCCCTGGAAACCATCATTCTGTGCTCTAACTCTATAAGATCAAAGGTTTAGATTCCTTACATAAGTGATATCATGCAGTGTTTGTCTTTCTGTGTCTGGCCTATCTTACCTAGCATAATGTCCTCCATGTTTATATATACATTTGCAAATGACAGGATTTTCTTCTTTCGCAAGTTTGAACTGTATATCATTTTGTATATATGCCACATTTTCTTTATTGCTTCATCCACCGAAAGAGACCTAGATTGACTGCATATCTTGGCTACTGGGAATACTGCTGCAATGAACATGGTAGTGCAGATAACCCTTTGACATTTTATCTCCTTTATGTATATACCCAGAAGTGGGATTGCTAGATCATATGGTAGCTCTATTTTTACTTTCGTGAGGAACCTCCATACTCTTTTCCGTAATGGTTGCATCATTTGCATTCCTACCAAGAATGTACAAGTGTTCCCTTGTCTCTGCATTGCCGCAAACACTTTTTCATAACTTGTCTTTTTTATACTAGTTATCTAAACTGGTGTGAGTCAATATCTTTTGTGTTTTTAATTGGCATTTATCTGATGATTTGTGATGCTGAGAATTTTTTATTATAGTTGTTTGTCATTTGTATGTCTTCTTTTGAAAAATGGTTACTCAGTTCTGTTTCCCGTTTTCAGATAAGGCCTTTTTCTTGCTATTGAGATGTTTGAATTATTTTGAATGTTGGCCCCTTACCAGATGTGTGGTTTGCAAATATGTTTTGCCATTACCTGAGTTGTCCCTTCACTCTGCTGATTGCTTCTTTTTGCTGTGCATAAACTTTTTAGTTTGATGCAATCCTGGTTTTCTATTTTTACTTTTATTGAATGTGCTTTGGGTTTAAACTTTTTAAAATATTTGCCCAAACCGATGTCAAGGAACTTTTCCCGTATGTTTTTTTCTAACCGTTTTACAAGCTCAGGTCTCACATTTAAGTCTTTGCTTCGTTTTGAGTTTAGTTTTGTATACAGGGTGAGATAGGGCCCAATTTTATTCTTCTGCATATGGATGTCCAGATTTCCCAACAGTATTTATTGAAGTGACGGTCCTTTCTTCACTGTGTGTTCTTGGCTCCCTTGTCAAAGATCAGTTGACTATAAATGTGTGCATGCATTTCTGGAATCTCTGTTTTGTTCCATCAGTCGGTGTGTCTGTTTTTGCCAGTACTATGCTGTTTTAATTACTATAATTTGGTAGTTGATTTTGGCAACAGGTAGTGTGATGCTTTCTGTTTTGTTTTGTTTTTCTGAAGATTGCTTTGGCTAGACAGGGTCTTTCATGATCCCATATGAATTCTAGGGATATTTTTTTCTGTAAAAAGAACTGTAATCAAATTTTGATAAGAATTGCATTAAATCTGTAGGTTACTTTGAGCAGTGTGGACAATTTAAAATATTAATACTTCCCATCCATGAACACAAGCTATTTTTCCATTCATTTGTGTCTTCTTCAATTTCTCTCATCAATGTTTTACAGTTTTTAGTGTACAGATATTTCACCTCTTCGGTTAAATTTATTCCTAAGTATTATACTTTTGATGCTACTATAAAGAGAACTTTAATTTTTTGCATACTATATTATTAGTATATATAAATGCTACTGATTTTGTACATTTATTTTGTATTTTGAAAATCATCTGATATCATGTACTAATTCTAAACAGTTTTTTGGTGGAATCTCTATGGTTTTCCATATATAAGATACTGTAATGTCACCTGCAAACAGAGACAATTAAATAGTATTGTGATAATTGTTCAAGGTCCACTTATGCGTGAGAACATGTGGAACTCAGTTCTTTGTTTCTGTGTCAGATCAGTCAGTATTATAGACTCTAAGTCCATCCAAGTTGCTGTGAAGTTCATAATTTTGTCCTTTATGACTACGAAATATTCCATCATGTATATGTACCACATTTGAAAAATCCAGTCCTCTTTTGATGGACAGCATGGTT
>JAPVLO010004870.1:0-13297 GCA_027257055.1 Cephalopachus bancanus | reverse complement strand
ATACTGAGTGACCTCTCACAGAAACAAAGATCCGAATATCACATGTTCTCACTCATATAATGGACCATGAACATCCAATGCAATACTATAAGAAAATGACTGATGGTACTGGGAAACTATGTGGGGGAGGGGATGGGATTAACAGTAGCAAATATCTGTCGGGGTTGGGAAAACACCTCTTATCAACAGGGTGCCTGAATGAAACGTAATTGTACACCTAACCCTTAACTGTACTCCACAAAACCATAATAAAAAATATTGATTAATGAAAAAAAAAAAGAGAAGGGATGAAATGCTTCCATGTGTCATCTGAGAAAATAGTGCAGAAGGAAGCACTCTATTCCCTGGGATTCTGAATGCATATGGGAGACTTCAAGTGTTGGTGACATCTCATAGCGTCACATATGGCATAGAATAAAATGAGTTGATTTTAGAACTAAGATGATAACGACTGAATATCATGGATGACAAAGTTTTAGGGGTAGAAGGAAAAGAGATTCCTACTTTGGGGATGGGGGAAATAGAAACTGATAGGATATTTTAAAAGAGTTGCCATAAAATATATATTTGTCTTCTTTATTGAGAGAGAAACAGAAGGAAGGATTAGAATTTCTGTTTGGGCTTAATTTGTTTAGATATGACCCTGCTTCACAAGTATTTCATATATAAAATATAATTCTGTAGAGTTGGTTCAGTTTTAGCTATATGGGAAGGAAACCAGAAGAGGAATTTGCACTTATTAAATACTTATATTTATCACATTTAAGGCATTTTAGTAGATATTTTTACATTGTTTCTCGAAACTAGTGTTGGATTTCTTCCTTTTATGAGCTGCACTTGCTTGGGAGCCTCTAACTACTATAATTGCTCCCACTGCAACCAGGTTTGCTATCGTGATACCCCTCCCAATGCTCAGATTTATCTTCCTACTCAAAATTCGGGAAATCAGACATGTCCTGCATTTAAACAAAAAATCTCCACCAAAATATACCAGTATACCATATTTCTCGGAAGTCAATTATCACCTAGAGAAGTGATATGCAAGTTGCCTTATAATGTTTTCCCATATATCACTCCCCATATACATGCAATTTTTTAACATGTGGCTACATATACTAAGATTTTCACTTGGCTATGTTCACACCATCCATGCAGTGATCATTTGCTCTTGGTTTCACTCTATTAACAATGAGGTGTTTTCAACCAATCTGAGCAAGTCCGCCTATATATAGTCAGATGCAGCAGTTTAATATGGAATAATTGTCTCAGGAAGTTTTACAGAGTGGCTTACTCTTTTTTTAGTTTAGTAGAGCTGCCATATTAAATTACTGCAAATTTGGTGGCCTAAAACAGAAATTTATCTTCTCCCAATTCTGGAGGCCAGTTTCAGAAGTCTGAAATTAAGGTATCAGCAGGGCCATGCTTACTCTAAAGGCTCTAGGAAAGAACTGTTCCTTGCCTCTTCCAGCTTCTAGTGGCTCCTGGCATTAATTGGTGTGTGGCAGCATAACTCCAGTCTCTACTTCTGTCTTCACATGGTTATCTTCCTTGTGTCTGTGTGTCTTCTCTTCTTACAAAAACCCAGTTAATATATTTAGGGCCCACTCTAAACCCAGGATAATTTCATCTCTAAATTCATAAATAATTATATCTGTAATAGTCATATTTCTAAATAAAGTAAACTTCTGAAGTTGAACATGAATTTGGGGGTGTGGGACACAATTCAATCCACTGCACTCCTTTACACAGTCAAACCAAGGAAAGAAGGAGGGCAGAAGGAGGACAGATGCTACCCTGAACTTTCTGGGGATACTGCTTCTAGTGTTTCTGTTTTCCTGTATTATGAGATGGCTTTGTATCACAGCAGTTACATCTTGCCGGCTGTTATCCCTCAGTAGCCTGAAAGAGAGGCTGCTTCCTCATATTCAGCTTGAACACTTTGCCTCCTTATTTCCTTTTTCCATCTGTTTCCATGAGTCTATTTTTGAAAAGTGCATACTATCCAGCACACTCACAAATATTTTATATTACATTGCAACCCATGCCTCCTCTGGGCTGACATAAATTTCTCATACATTATCACGATTTTCTGTGATTTTTCTTTAGTCTAATCTGCATTCCAATAAGCTGAATTCTAGATGTGGCTCAGGAACTAACTGTTGTATCCATTTCAAACATGCCCCTGGTATTCTTTATGTCACTTTTCCCTGCATGACACTTTTCCCATTTTGGCCAATTTGAACTAAGTTTCCCAAGTAAAAATTGGAAAATTAGTAAAATCTACACAACTCTTGCTGCCTTAGTGTAATGTCTGGGTTTTTTGAACATTAAACCCCGATCTGTGGTCTAATGTGGATGAGTGCACTCTCTGGAAACTCAATTTGTAGTAAGTAGAGGAGTGCTCAAGAAACATCAGGCCAGATTACATAAGAAACATCTAACTACAATACCATATCTTCTGTAAAGACAAAAGTACTTCCACAAAAGGAATTTTCTCTCATCTCAAATTGTGTTTATCTGATTTAGAATTCAAGTTAAGATAGGAAATAGAAAAGCACTTCAGTTTCAGAATAATCTGTTAGAAAAGCAAGATCTAAATATTTGTCTTAGTATGTATAAACATAGCAATATTCTAAGATTTAATAGGTTATTTCTACAATGTCATCTTACCAATGAAGATGTGGAAGCTTTAGTCAATAGAGTGGCAAGGATATTCCAGACAATGAATTTGGTGATGTAATATGAAAAGTATCCAACAAAATAGATAGAGACAGTCTCATTTGTTGCAATATCTTTGTCTTTCCTTTTAAAAATCTTTTTTTCAATTTTTCAATCCGATAGTTGACTTAACTATGTTCTTTTCATTTTATTAATTAAAGAGATATTTTAAGTAATCAGGCCATCTATTCAAGAGATTTTACTTCCTTCTTATAAGATAATATTTTTTAAACTGTTTACATTCCTGTAATCATTTCACACAGTTATCTTAAAATAACTTCCCATCTCTTTATATATTCAGCTTCATTTTTGCTCTATTTCAGGTCATGGCCCTCCTTTCTGATTCTACTAACAACTCGAATTAAGCCAACTATCTCCTTGAGGTACAGCATAAGTAAACAAACACAGTTCTAACAAAACAAATTACCTGCAGAAAATAGTTGTTCTAGTAATAACTGTTGTTCTTCCAGCAACAAATAGTTCAACCCAAAGTTTACCCTGTACTTAAATACTTACTTTTGCTGTTTCTTTAACAAATCTCTGTAAATAGCCATAGTGTTGTCTTAGTCCATTGGTGTTACCATAACAAAATACCATAAACTGTGTGGCTTATAAACAACAAAAATATATTTCTCACAGTTTTAGATGCTGGTAACGCCAAGATCTTGATGCTGGTAGATTCAGTGACTGGTGAGCACGCATTGCCCAGTTCATAAATGATGCCTTCTCACCATGTCTTCACATGGTGGAAAGGGCAAGAGCACCTTTGAGGGCCTCTTTTATAAGGGTGATAATTTCACTTATATTAGTGCCTAATTAAAACTAGTACCCAGTCACCTCCCAAAGAACCTTCCTCTTAATACAATCCCCTTAAATGTTAGGATTTAAACATATGAATTCTGGGGAAACACAAATATTTTGATCATAGCAATGATAAAAATTTCTGCCTCTCTGAGGGGGATCCATACAGCTTTTCCTCTTTGACCATTTACTTCAGATTCAGGCACTTGTTCAGAAGGGAGGCTCCTGCCTTGTTGCATACCTTGTCACCTACATTCATTTTTCAACACTCCACATTACCTCTCACCCATTCCTCCTCAGATCATTCCCGGGCTGATAACTCCAGTTGACACAGAGAATCAGGCAAGAGTTGCAGATACACACTAGGACATCTCCTTGCCTAATACCAATTGCCTCTGAGGTCTTGCTCATGTGCCTCTCCTCCTTGATAGAAAACCCCTCTCTGGTCACAGGACTGGGCAGACAGTCCAGGCTGAAGCAACTTAGTGTTGTACCTACAATGCTTGCTTCAGTATGGCACATGAAATCATGCTAGCAAAGAAAATTCCTTTTTCTTTGGTTTCTCATTAAAAAGATATAAGTATATCTTTTATTTTAAAAAAAGATGTAAGTCATTTGTTTTTTTTTATAGCAAAAGAGAATGAAAGAAGCAGATGCCAGAGATCAGGAAATAATCCTGTGCAGGACTTTCCAAATCCAGTGGCCCTAGAGAACATCCCCTCCTTTCTGTTGGATACTAAAAACAATAACCAGCCCCTTGTATTTTATTATATTTTTTTATTTTAGAATTTTGGGGTACATATGAGGATTTGCTACTTAAGTAAATTGTATGAAGGCAAGGATTGGCTTCTAGCAAGCATCCTTCCACCAAGTAGTGGACATGGTACCCAGTGGGTGATTGTGTGTTGCTTACCACCCCAACTACTCCTTTAGCAGAGCCCAATATCTGTTGTTTTTGCCTTTGTACCTGCGTGCCCAATATTTATGCCTACTTATGAGGGAGAATATGTGGTATTCAATTTTTTGTTTCTGTGATAGTTCAGCTAGAATGATGGTCTCCAACTGCATTCATGTTGCTGCAAAGGACATGATTTTGTTGTTCTTTATGGCTGTGTATTATTCCATCATGTATATGCACCACATTTTCTTTATTCAGTTCACTTTTGATAAGCATCTGGGTTGGTCCCACATTTTTGCTATTGTGAACAATGCTGTGGAAAAACATGTGTGCAGGTTTCTTTCTTATAGAGCAATTTATGTTTGTCTGGGTATATTCCCAGGAATGTGATTGCTGGGTTGAGTGGTAACTAAATTTTTACTTCTTTAATTTTTTAGTTCTTTAGTTTGAGAAATTGCCACACTGCTTTCCACAAAGGTGAACTAGTTTACATTCCCACCAATAGCATAAAAACATCCTGTTTCTCCATAGCTTGTCATCACCTGTTGTTATTTTTTAACTTTTTAATAATAGTCATCCTAACCAGTGTGAGGTGTTATCTCATTTAGTTTTGATTAGAATTTTCCTAATTATTAGTGAAGCTGAGCATGTTTCATATTCCTGTTGACTACTTGTATATTTTCCTATCAGAAGTGTCTGTTCATGTCCTTTGCCCACTTTTTAATGGGGCTGATTTTTTTTCCTGTTAATTTGTTGAAGTTTCTTAGATGTTATGTATTTTTGGATACACAACTTACAAATATTTTTCCCCATTATATGGGTTGTCTCTTTACTCTTTTGATGGTTACTTTTACTGTGCAAAAACTTTTTAGTATGATAGGTCTCATCTATCAAGTTTAGATTTTGCTATATTTGCTTTGAGGACTTGGTCACAAATTCATTACCTATTCTGATGTTCAGGAGGGTGTTTTCTACGTTTTCTTCTAAGATTCTTATAGTTTGAAGTTTCACATTTAAGTACTTGATCTTTCTGAGTTAATTATTGTATATAATGATAGGTAGGAGTCCAGTTTAATTCTTCTGCATGTGGCTGGCCAGTTTTTTCAGCACCGTTTGCTAAATAGGGTTTCCTTTCCCCAGTGTTTGTTTTTCTCAGCTTTGTCAAAGATGAGTTGGTTGAAGGTCTGTGGTTTTATTTCTGGATTCTCTGTGCTGTTCCATTGGTCCATGTGTCTATTTTTGTACCAGTACCATGCTGTCTTGGTTACTACAGTCTTATAGTAAAGTTTGAAGTCTGGGAGTGTGATGCTTCCAGACTGTTCTTTTTGCTGAGGATCGCTTTAGCTATTCTGGCTCTTTTTTGCTTCCATATAAATTTCTGCATTGTATTTTCTAGGTCTATGAAAAATCACATGGTAATCTGATAGGGATTGTGTTGAGTCTGTAGATTGCCTTGGGTAGAATGGACATCTTGGCAAAATTGATTCTTCCAATCATGAGGAATATTTTTTTTTCATTTGTTTGTGTCATCCTTGATTTCTTTGAGCAGTGTTTTGTAGTTCACATTGTAAAAGTCTTTCACTTCTCTGGTTAGGTGGATGCCAAGGTATTTAATTATTTTGTGTGGCTATTGTGAATGAGATTATCCTTGTTATTTGGTTGTCTGCCTGCTTGTTACTGGTTTGTAGAAATGCAACTGTCTTTCACATTGATTTTTTACTCTGAGACTTTACCAAAGTCATTATCAGTGCAAGGAGGCTTTTTACAGACTCCCTAGGGTTTTCAAGGTGTAGGATCATATCATCTGCAAGAGTGATAGTTTGACTTCCTCTTTTCCTATTTGCATACCCCTGATTTCCTTCTCTTGCCTGATTGCTCTGGCTAGGACTTCTAGCACTATGTTGAACAGGAGAAGTAAGAGTGGACATGCTGTCTTGCTCCTGTTCTTAGGGGGAATGCTTCCAGCTTCTGTACATTAAGCACAATGTTGACTGTGGGTTTATCATAGATGGATCTTACTGTTTCAGGATGTTCCTACTATGTCCAGGTACTCAAGGGTTTTTAGAAAGACGGGATGCTGGATTTTGTCAAATGGTTTTTCTCCATCTTATGATATAATCATGTTGTTCTGGGTTTTACATCTGTTAATGTGCTAAATCACGTTTATGGTCTTGTGAATGTTGAACCAGCCCTGAATCCCAGGAAGAAAGCCTACCTGGTTGTAGTGGATGAACGCTGGGATGTATTGTTGGATCCAATTTGCTGAAATCTTGTTGAGAATATTTGCATCTATATTCATCAAGATTGGTCTGTAATGCTCTTTCCTTGTTGGGTCTTTATCATTTTGGGGTATCAGGATGATATTGGTTTCACAGAATGAGCTAGGGATCATTCCTTCCTTCTTGATTGCTTAAAATATTTTCAATAGGATTATATCATTCTTTCTTGTATGTTCTTGTAGAATTTAGCTGAGAAACTATCTGGCCCAAGGATTTATTTTGGTGGGGAGATTTCTTATTTCTTGGATTGTTATTGGTCTCCAGGATTTCAATTCTTTCTGTTTCAATCTTTGGAGGTTATGTTATGTTATGAATTTCTCCATTTCTTCTAGATTTTCTAGCTTATTCACATATGAGTGTTCATAGTAATCACTGATAATCTTTTGCATTTCATCAAGATTGGTTGTAACAAAAAGGTTTATTTCTATTTGCATTCGTTTCTCTCTCTCTCTCTCTCTCTTAATCTGGTCAGGGGTCTGTCAATCTTATTTATCCTTTTAAAGAAACAACTTTTGGTCTCGTTTATTCTTTTATGGTATTTTTGATCTCCATTTCATTTAGTTGTGTATTTATATTTATGATTTCCATTGTTCTACTGATTTGGGGACTAAGTTCCTCTTATCTTTCCAGCTCCCAAGGTGCAACATTAGACTGATATTTGAGATCCTTCTTTTTTATTGATATGTGTGTACAATGTTCTAAACTTCTCTTTTATCACCGTTTTCATGGAGTCCCCAATATTTTGGTATGTCATGTCTTTATTTTTGTTTGTTTCCAGAAATATTTTTTATTACTGTCTTGATTTCTGTATTAACCTAAAAGTCATTCAGAAGCATGTTGTTTAATTCCCATGTATTTGTGTGTTTGGGAGAGTTTCTTGCTGATGATGACATTTATTTTTATTCCACTGTGGTCTGAAAAGATGCTTGGTACAATTTCAGCCTTTTGATATTTGCTCATGCTTGATTTATGTCCAAGTATACAGCCAATCTTTACCATTTTTATAAGGTTGAGAAGGGATGGTAATAACTAGAATGGGAAATGGAGCACAAGGATGGTAGGGGAAAATCAAAATGGAGTCAAAAACTCAGATGTTGCTCTAAGTAGAGGCAGGTCAAGCAGGCTCCAGGATTCTAAGCATCAGAGAACCTAAAAAGGTTCTCTGGTAGACAGATAAGAAATAACAGAGATGTGAGGGAACCGGTATCAGAGATTTGATCTTTGGGGAACTGGGTTACTAGAAAATGCCTTGGCACAGAAAACTGAGCCACAGGTAGTTAGAAATTGGTTACTAGAAATGTAACAGCACACTGAAAGCACCAGCTGACATCAACTTCTTTAGCTATTATATTCATCCCATGATTGCCCCCTTAATCTGAGAAAAAATAAAAGTAAACAAACAAGTTGCAAGGGCAGGTATCTATAGCCTCCACTTTTCTCCTCCCCACAATCACTTCAATGTCTTTTTGCAGGCTTGATTTCAAATGAGACATCTGAGCACTGTCTTCTGAAACTTCTCCTTAACAGGAATAAGGCATTTTGTACCCAGTATATTCCCAGTTTTCAAATTGGTCATACTTGTGTGTGTGGGAGGGGTGAAAAAGTAATTCTTCAAAATGCATATGAGTATAGGAGGCTTTTTTGGGTTGTTCTGGAAACCCAACTACAAAGGAAGTTATTGAAAACTGTGCTCTGAGTTGAGACTCAGGATTTCAAGCACACTTGTCTCCACCCCAGCTTCAAGCATGAAGCCACACAACTACAGAGAGAACATGGCAGAATCAGGAGAATCCCTTCCTCTACCTTGCATCTCTAACAGCCAGTGAAAAGATGCATTAAATGTTCTAATTATCTATAGCCATATAAGAATCACCCAAAAACTTTGTGACTTAGTATAAAAAATATTTTACACTATCTCATGATTTGGAGAGTCGAGAATTTGGCTAGGACTCTGCTGAATAATTCATCTGCTCTCGTGAAGTCTAATGGGGTTACTTGTACCTGATAGCCATAAGTCATAGGGGATCCAAGAAGGCTTCATTCACATGCCCAGAGACTCAGCAAAAATGGCTACAAGGCTGAACTTGGCTTCTTTTTCTTCATGTAGTCTCAGAGTTACTTTCTATGGTCTCTCCACTTGGATCATTGGACTTCTCACATGGTATCTCAGGACTCCAAGAGAATAAGGTAGAAGCTGCCTTTTCTCTCGAATCCTAGGCCCAGACTGGCAGAGCATTACTTCTATCATATCTTATTGGTCAAATTGATATGGCCTATTCCAAATTCCAAGGGAGATAAAATAGATCTTCAGCTCTACATGGGAGAAGTATCAAAGAAATTGTAGCTACTTTTATTCCACCATAGCGTTCCACTAGAATTCTTAAAAGATATACATCCTTATGATAACCATAATTCTTGGATCGTGCATTGTTTTATGTTCAAACTCTATTTAATAAACTAATTTATATGAATTTATTCAAGTGAGTTCAAAAAGCTCTCATTCATTCATTCTTTATTGGGAGAAAATAATGTGTCAAGAACAATGCCAGGCTCAGGGAGTATAATGATGACCAAGACAGATGGGTCCCTTCTGGTCTTATGCAGATTACATTTTGATAGATAATACAAGAAGGTAAAAGTCAATCACCATACCCACTGGTAATTTCCATCATGGAGCTTTTGAAGTAGGAAATATGCTTCAGAATAGATGACACAGAAGGGATAAATTGCAAGATGAGTAGAAACTAGAGATACAAAGAGGGATAAGTATTCAAGGCAGAGAGAGCATTATGCATAGGGATTAAGTGTTTATGGACAGCATGGTGTAAATATGATATTTTAGAATAAAGTTGGAAGTGGGTGGAGGGTGAATGAGGCAAATGTTGAAAAAGAAATCTGCAGAAGCAATCAGAAGACAATGCAAGAAGTGCCTTGTAATCATTTTTAAGAAATTGAGAACTTATTCTTAATGTGACAACCCAAGAATAATATAGATTGAAGAATTTGAACATTGAACAGATTAAATTTGTGTTTTTAAAAGAACTGCCCAGCTGCAATAGGGAAATACACTGGATAGTAGCAAGTCTGGAGGCAAGAAAAATATTTAGAAGATTGTGCAGTAATATAGGTGAAAAACCATGGTGATCTAATTAGGATAGTGGCAGTCAGTATAGAAAAAAATAGGTAGCAGTTTTGAAAACTGTTTAGAATAAGTCAGTTTGGTTTGGTGATGGAATGTGAATGATGAGAGAGATGGAAGAAAAATGACTGCCACCAAACATGTGATTTAAGTTTTTAGCAAGATGATGGTACCATTCACAGAGGACGGAAACACCGGAAAAGGCTCAAGTATGGAGAAAAGGATGAATGTATTTTGGATACATTGAACTTGAGATATCAATGAGATATCCACAAAGAGATACCCAATGTGTGGTAAAAAAAAAAAAAAAAAATTTTTTTTTTCAAAAACTTTTGAAAAATGTAGCCAAAGAAGGTCAAGTAAAACCATAAAAGGATAACACCACAGACACCAAAAGGAGCCAATTTTTTAAAAAATGATTGGAATGGTTAGTAGTCTCAACTGCACTCCCTATGTGCCAGGCACTGTAGAAAATGAGACCCCCCCAAAAGACTAAGATACCCTTCTTGCTCCTGAAAAGAGTATTATATTATTTCCCTAAGTGTGATCCCTGTCTTGGCTTCTTTGTGACTGAGAATCTTTTTCCCCACAATTATTCTGGAATCTGGAGTCTTGGCCTAAACTCCAGTTCCTACGTCATGGTACCCAGTCATCCTAACCATTGTTACTTCTTATAAAATATTATTTATGAGGTGCTTGACAGCCCACCTCTAAAAATTGTCTGCATTCCTTCTCTACTTGATTTGGGTCTGTTGTTTTTCAGGTCCCTATTATGATCTGGCTCATTTTGTTTCTAATTGATTGCAAAGAACCTCTTCCTTCCCACTGTCTCTACTTAGTGTGTGCCACTTATTCTTATATATAAAATGATCCTAAGTTGGATGTTCATAAGACAGAAAGGGCCTGTATTCCTGAGGATAAAAGTTTAAGAGGAGTCTTAAGACTTGTTTTCAGCCAAAGTAACACTGGCAGCTCTTTTGTGTGTTTTCTTAAGAAAGTTAACTTTGAGATTTCTTACTTTAGAGGACATTTATCAGCAGGGTATAGGTCCTGCAATGCTGTTGGACATGCAGGTTTTATTCAGGACTCAAGCTCTTAACCTTTTCTCCTATTATATTCTATACATTAGACTTCCTGTAGAGTAGGGAAATCAGGCAGGCCTTGGAATCATCTTTTCCCTTTGGGTACTGCAGTATCACCTGGCAGATGGAAACTTTTGGCTGGGCTTTGGAAGAAGAAATTCTTTTCTGTCATTGGCAGAAATTTAGGGCAGTTTCTTTCTGGCTCATAAACTTGTCCTTTGTAAACACTATAATTTTGGCTGTCTAGCCCTTTCTCAATTTCCCATGCTAAAAGGAGCTGAAGCTTGGTGTAGATGAGCCTCAGAGTACATGATAATTTAGGAGGATCTTATGAAGGATAATTTTTTTGTAATAGATGTAATTTCTCTCCATCTATGCTTTGCCTAGACTAGTATAAAATGAGCACACAGCTACTGCCAGTAGTCTTATGGGGAACAGGCAAGTGTCAAGTAAAAGCCAAGCTATAATTTTTCAAATTTGTGGTGAAAAAATTCACATAAAGTTTATAAAGTGCTGATTGTGCTTTCAATTCAATAATACAAAAGGGGAATTTAGTTAAAGTTCAATTCAGTATATATCAAACATTTCAGAAGAGTTGAGTTGCATCAGATAGGAAGCTTGCCTTCAAAGGAGTACCCTGTTAGCCCAAATTTACGTATAATCAAAATTATTCTTAAACTTTCTTAAATTTTGACAGTAAAGTTCACACATTTCATATGAACACACTTTTAATACATTCAGAGTAGGCACTTTTCCTCTGTAGAGTTAATATGGGGAACTAGTCTCCTAGTACTCTAGAGGATTCTCCAGCACTTTAATTCTTTTTGGGCTTGTATTTCCAAGTATTGAACAAGAACAGCAATCTTTTAAACATTAGAATAAAATTAGTCAGGCAGCAGAATTACACAACTTGAGATACACATAAGTTAGTAATTCAATGGGAGAGCACAAGGAACTCGAACATGCCTCACTTCTAAGAGAGGTACACAGTAGTTTCTTCAATCTTCAGTACTCAGGTCAAGCCCTGTCTTAGAGCTTCCAGTTAGATGCAGGAATCATTATAGCTTTTTCTGTGTTGCTTCCAGCTGTCTTGCTGATGAAGGAATGGCTTGTATCAAGGCACTAGCCCAGAAGTCCTGGTTCAAAGTGCTGGTAGTACATGGTTGGAAACAATTGGTTGTTAAGTGAATCTCACTTGGACTGAAATGTGATCTATATAGTACACACAATTTTGTGAAATAATGGAATGGTCTACATGATAGGACTCAATATGTTACATTCTGATAAGATGAAACATGGCTACAGAAGGAACCAACAGAGGAATTCTGGGAAGATTACAGCGTAACCAGTCAGGCTATGTGAGTCCTTGTGTGTGTGAGTGATTGTATGGACAATTCTGTGTGTGATTCCATGTGTAAGTGGGAGTGTGGGAGGCTGACTGAGTGGGGACTTGAGAGCGAGTGACCAAGGTCCTCCTGGTGAAGCTGCTGGTGCTGCAGTTGCTCTGCTTGGACCCTAGTGCTTCTTGGAGCACAGGAGCTGAGCACTATTTTCTAAAATCAGCAGAACTTTTCCCAGGAAGAATGGCTGGAGTGATTACTGACACCAACATCACAGTGTTGGGCTGAATGCTGGCAGCAAGGGCTGCAGAGGGAGTACAGTGAGGAAGCATGAGGAAACAGTGGGGAGAATTCACTCTAAGCCTGGACCGGGCTCCAGAGTCTTGACACCTGTCCCTGAGATCTGGAAACAGTGGTAACTGTTGGAGAGGCAGCTATCAATTCCACTGATAGGAACAGCAGTTGGCAGACTCTCTAATGCCTAGGCAGAGAAGTGATCCAGGGCAGCTCTGTGGTATAGCAGAACTACATCTTAAGACCAGATGCTAGGCTACTCTTTGTGACCTCAGAGTACATTGCCCCCAGTCACAAACCATAGCAGAAAACAGCAGATGCAGAACCTTAGATGATCCACCCTCTACCCTGAGCCCGCTGCTGGGCAATAGATGCAGTCAGCAGGACTGAGCCAGCTGCTGGGCAATAGATGCATCAGCAGGACTGCTGGAGAATGAGACTGGTGAGTGCCTAACTGACTACCCTCTGTCCTTAGCAAGAAGTGAAAGAGATCAGGAGGGCAGAGCAGATCCAGGAGACCTCATTCCTCTGCTATGAACAGGATGCTCTGGGAGCTGTGACAAAACTGGGAGAGGAAGAAAGCGGGTGAGATCCTGAGAGATGCTATGACAAGTTATTTCAGTCCCCTTCCCTCACATGGACATGCAATGGCTACCAATTGCAGGAAGCAGGGAGCGAAGATTCTAATATCTTAAGTTCCAACAGCAAATAGAGAACTTACAGTAATAATCAAGCAGTCACAAAAC
>JAPVLO010004869.1:0-13887 GCA_027257055.1 Cephalopachus bancanus | reverse complement strand
ACAAAAGGCAAAATAGCCAGTCAAAACCGGCTAACTGGGAGTCAACTAAACGGCTAACGGGCAGTCAACAACGGGCTGGGTTTGCCAGTCAACTAAGACTATAGCAGTCAATAAAGCTAGGTAGCCATTGAAGAAACCCGGCTAACTAACCAGTCAACAACGGCTAGGGCCAGTCAACTAACCACTTTAGATAGGCAGCCAAACTTAACGGGCTGGGAAGCCAGTCAACAACCGGCTGGGTACCCATTAAAACCGGCTAATAGCCAGTCAACTCCCGGCAAACAGCCAGTCAATAACGGTTTTAAATGGGCCAGTCAACTAAGGGCCTAATAGCCAGTCACAAAACCAGCTAGGTAGCCGGTCATCTAATGGGCTAGGTATCCAGTCAGCTAACCGGCTAACTAATGAGTCAATTAACCGGCTAACTAGTCAGTCAACTAAACGGCTAACTATCCAGTCAACTAACCGGCTAACTAACCAGTCAACTAACCGGCTACCTAGCCAGACAATGAACCGACTAAATAGCCAGTCAACTAATCGGCTAACTAGTCAGTCAACAAACCGGTAGGTAGCCAGTAAACTAACCGGCTAGGTAGCCAGTCAATGAACCGGCTAGGTACCAAGTCAATGAAGAAGCTAGGTAGCCAGTCAACTAACTGGCTAACTAGCCAGTCAACTAACGAGCTAGGTAGCCAGTCAACTAACCGGCTAACTAGCCTGTGAACTAACGGGCTAGGTAGCCAGTCAACTAACCAGCTAATTAGCCAAATAACCGGATAGGTAGCCTGTCAACTAAGCGGCTAGGTAACCAGTCAATTAACTGGCTAGATAGCCAGTCAACTAATCGGCTATGTAGCCAATCAACTAACCGGCAAGACAGCCAGTCAACAAACAGGCTAGTTAGCCACTCAATTAACCGGCTAGTTAGCCAGTCAACTATCCGGGTAACTAACCAGTCAACTAATCAGCTAGAAAGCCAGTTGACTAACCATCTAGGTAGCTTGTTGAATAAATGGCTGACTATCCAGTCGACAAAACGGATTGGAAGTCAGTTGACTAATCGGCTGACTAGCATGTTGACTAACTGGCTAGGTAGGCCGTCGACGAACCAGCCTGGTAGCAGTCGACTAACGGGCTAGGTGACCATTCGACAAACTGGCTAGATAGCCAGTCAACTAACCGGTTGACTAGCCTATCAATGAACTGGGTAGGTAGCCAGTCAACTAACCGAATGACTAGCCAGTTGAAGAACCGGCTAGGTATCCTGTCAACTAACCGGCTGACCAGCCAGTGGATGAACCGGCTAGGTAGCCAGTCAAATAACTGACTGACTAGCCAGTCGATGAACCGGATGGGTAGTCAGTCAACTAACCGGCTAGATAGCCAGTCAAATAACTCGCTAGATAGGCAGTAAACTAACCGGCTAAGTAGCCAGTCAACTAACAGGCTAGATAGCCAGCCAATTAACCGGCTACATAGGCAGTCAACTAACGGGCTAATTAACCAGTCAAAAACCGGCTAATTAATCAGTCAACGAACTGGCCAACTAGCCAGTCAAATCGCTGGCTAACTAGACAGTCAACTAACCAGCCAGTTAGCCAGTCAACTAACCGGTTAGGTATACAGTCAGCTAACCGGCTAAATAACGAGTCAATTAACAGGCTAACTAGTCAGTCACCTAAACGGCTAACTAGCCTGTCAACTAACTGGCTAATTAACCAGTCAAGTAACCAGCTAACAAGCCAGTCAATGAACCAGCTAACTAGCCAGTAAACTAAGCAGCTAACCAGCCAGTCAATGAACTGGCTAGGTAGCCAGTCAATGAACCAGCTAGGTAGACAGTCAACTACCCAGCTAGGTAGCCAGTCAACAAACCGGATAACTAGCCAGTCAACTAACAGGCTAGGTAGCCAGACAGCTAACGGGCTAACTAGTCAGTCAACTAACCAGCTAGGTAGCCAGTCAACTAACCGGATAACTAGCCAGTCAACTAACTGGCTAGGTAGCCAGTTAAATAACCGGCTAGGTAGTCAGCCAAATAAACGGCTAGGCAGACACTCAATGAATCGGCTAACTTGCCAGTCAACTAACCGGCTAGGTAGCAAGTCAACTAAACGGCTAGGTTGGCAGTCAACTAACCGGCTAGGTAGCAGGTCAACTAACTGGCTAACTAGCCAGTCAACTAACCGGCTAATTAGTCACTCAACTAACCGGCTAGGTAGCCAGTCAACTAACCGGCTGACTAGCCTGTGAAATAACCGGCTTGGTAGCCAGTCAACTAACCAGCTAACTAGCCAGTCATATAACCAGATAGGTAGACAATCAACTAAGCGGCTAGGTAGCCAGTCAACTAACCAGCTGGATAGCCAGTCAATTAACCGGCTATGTAGCCAGTCAACTATCCGGCTAGATAGCCAGTCAATTAACCATCCAGTTAGCCAGCCAACTAACCGGCTAATGAACCAGTCAACAAACCGGCTAGATAGCTAGTCAACTAACCGGCAAGATAGCCAGTCAACTAACAGGCTAGGTAGCCAGTCAATTAACCAGCTAGTTAGCCAGTCAACTAACCGGATAACTAACCAGTCAACTAATCGCTAGAAAGCCAGTCGACTAATCATCTAGGTAGCCAGTCGAATAAATGGACTGACTATCCAGTCGACTAACCGGATTGTAAGCCAGTCGACTAACCTGCTGACTAGCCAGTCGACTAACAGGCAAGGTAGGCAGTCAACTAACTTGCTACGTAGCCAGTCACATAAATGGCTAGATAGTCAATTAACCGGCTAGTTAGCCAGTCAACTAACCGGCTAACGAACCAGTCAACAAACAAGCTAGATAGCCAGTGAAATAACGGTTCATTTACTTGCTAGTTAGCTGGTTATTTGACTGGCTAGTTAGACGGTTCGTTGACTGTCTAGTTAGCCAGTGAGTTGACTGGGTACTTAGCCAGTTAGTTTACTGGCTAGTTAGCAGGTGAGTTGACTGACTAGCTAGCCAATTAGTTGACTGGTTAGTTAGCCGGTTATCTGACTTGCTACCTGGCAGGTTAGTTGACTTGCTACCTAGCCAGTTAGTTGACTGGCTAGTTAGCCAATTAGTTGACTGGCTACCTAACTTGTTAGTTGACTGGCTAGTTAGATGGTTAGTTAACTGGCTACCTAGCTGTTTAGTTGACTGGCTACCCAGCCGATTAGTTTATTGGCTACCTACCCGGTTAGTTGACTGGCTAGTTAGTTGGTTAGTTTACTGGCTACCTGGTTGGTTAGATGAATGACTAGTTAACTGGTTAGCGATTGGCTACATAGCTGGTTAGTTGACTGGCTAGGTAGCTGGTTATTTGACTGCCTACCGGGCCCGGTTTTGTTGACTGGTACCTGGAGGTTAGTTGACTGGCTATTTTGCCGGTTAGTTGAGGCTCCCTAGCCAGTTAGTTGACTTGCTAGTTAGACGGTTAGTTGACTGGCTACCTAGCCGGTTAGTTTACTGGAAAGTTAGCCAAGTAGTTGACTGGCTACCTAGCCAGTTAGCTGACTGGTTACCTAGCCCGTTAGTTGACTGACTAGTTAGCTATTTATTAGACTGACTTCCTAGCTGGTTCGTTGACTGGTTACCCAGCCGGTTAGTTCACTGGCTACATAGCTGGTGCACTGACTGACTACCTAGCCAGTTTGTTGACTGGCAACCTAGAGAGTTCATTGACTGGCAATTAGCCAGTTAGTTAGCGGCTAGTTGGTCGGTTCATTGACTGGCTAGTTATCCCGTTAATTGACTGGTTGGAAAGCTGGTTAGTTGACTGGCTAGTTAGCTGGTTAGTTTCCTGGCTAGTTAGCTGGTTAGTTGACTGGTTAGTTAGCCAGTTAGCTGACTGGCTACCTAGACGGTTAGTTGACTGGCTACCTAGCCAGTTAGCTGACTGGCTAGCTAGCCTGTTAGTTGACTGGTTAGTTATCCAGTTAGCTGACCTGTAAGTTATACGGTTAGTTGATTAATTAACAGGTAATTAGCCTGTTAGTTGCCTGGTTAGTTACCCGGATAGTTGACTGCCTATCTGGCTGGTTAGTTGACTGGCTATCGAGTCAGTTAGTTGACTGGCTAGTTAGCCGGTTAGTTTATTGCCTAACTAGCTGGTTAGTTGACTGGGTATCTAGCCATTTAGTTGACGGGTACCAAGCCAGTAAGTTGACTGGTTAGTTACCGGTTAGTTGACTGGCTAGTTAGCCTGTTAATTGACTGGCTATCTAGCCAGTTAGTTTACTGGCAATCTAGCCGGTTACTTGCTTGCCTATCTATCCGGTTAGTTGACTGTCTATCTAGCCGGTTAGTTGACTGGCTAGTTAGCCGGTTAGTTGACTGCCTATCTAGCCGGTTAGTTGACTGGCTTTCTAGACGGTTATTTGACTGAATAATTAGCCTGGTAGTTGACTGGCTACCTAGTCGGTTAATTTACTTGCTAGTGTGCCAGTTAGTTTACTGGTTACCTAACTGGTTAGTTGACTGACTAGTTAGCCGGTTAGTTTACTGGCTACCTAGCCTGTTAGTTGACTGGCTAGTTAAACGGTTAGTTGACAGGCTACCTAACCGGTTAGTTGACTGCCTTGTTAGCCAGTTAATTGACTGGCTAGTGAGCCGGTTAGTTGACTGGCTACCTAGCCAGTTCATTGAATGGCTACCTAGCTGATTAGTTGTTTGGCTATCCAGCCAGTTAGTTGAATGTCTACATAGCCGGTTAGTTGACTAGCTAGAATGCCGGTTAGCTTACTGATTAGTTAGACGGTTCATTGACCGGCTACTTAGCTGGTTAGTTGACTGGTTAGTTAGTCAGTTAGATGACTGACTAGTTAGCTGTTTAATTGGCTGACTAGTAAGCCGGTTAGTTGACAGATTAGTTAGCCGATTAGCTGACTTGCTACTTAGCAGGTGAGTTGACTGGCTAGTTAGCCGATTAGTTAACTGGCTACCTAACTTTTAGTTGACTGGCTAGTTAGATGGTTAGTTTAATGGCTACCTAGCTGGTTAGTTGATTGGCTACTCAGCCGGTTAGTTTCGTGTCTACTAGTCACTTAGTTGCCTGTGTAGTTAGCTGGTTCATTGACTGGCTAGTTAGCCAGTTAGTTGACTGGATACCTAGCTGGTTAGTTGACTGGCTAGTTAGCCGTTAGTTGACTGCCTCCCTAGCCGGTTAGTTGACCGGCAACCTAGCAGGTTAGTTGCCTGGCTACCTACCCAGTTAGTTGACTGGCTAGTTAGATGGTTAGTTGACTGGCTAGTAGCCAGTTAGTTGACTGGTAAGTTAGCCAGTTAGTTGACTGGCTACCTAGCCGGTTAGTTGACTGGCTACCTATCCCGTTAGTTGATTGGCTAGTTAGATGGTTAGTAGACTGGCTACCTAGCCGGTTCATTGACTGGTTACCTAGCCGGTTAGTTGACTGGCTACCTAGCCGGTGCATTGACTGGCTACCTAGCTGGTTAGTTGACTGGCTACCTAGCGGGTTCTTAAATGGCTCTTAGCCGGTTATTTTACTGGCTAGTTAGCCGTTCGTTGAGGGTTTAAACCTAGCCGGTTAGTTGAGGGGCCCCCTTGCCAGTTTTTGACTGGTTCTTAGCTGGTTAGTTGACGGGCTAGTTAGCGGGTTTGGGTTTGATTAGCTAGTTAGACTTTAATGGACGGGTTGGGTTACCGGTTAGATTACTGGCTTTTAGCTGGTTAGTTGCCGGCTAGTTAGCGGGTTTGGGTTGACTGGCTAGTTAACCTTTAAATTGACGGGTTACCTAGTGGTTATTTGACTGGCTCTTAGCAAGTTAGTTGACTGACTACGTAGCCTGTTAGTTGACTGGCTAGTTAGCCGGTTAGTTGCTTGCTACCTAGCTGGTTAGTTGACTGCCTAGTTAGTCGGTTAGTTCACAGTCTACCTGTCCGGTTAGTTGACCCCTAGTTAGCCAGTTAGTTGACTGGCTAGTTAGCCAGTTAGTTGACTGGCTACCTAACTTGTTAGTTTTCTGGATACATAGCCGGTTAGTATACTGGCTATTTAGCCAGTTAGTTGACTGGTAACCTAGCTGGTTAGTTGACTGGCTACATGGGCCAGTTAGTTGATTGGCTATTTAAGCCAGTGAGTTGACTGTCTAGTTACCCGGGTTTAGTTGACTTATTAGTTAGCTGGTTAGTTAACTGCCTAGAAAACCATTTAGTTTACTGGTTAGTTAGCCGGTTAGTGGACTCCCTTATTTGGGTTATTTGACGGGCTATCTAGCGGTTAGCTGACTGGCTATTTGGCTTTAGTTGACAGAATATCTAGCCGGTTAGTTGACTGGTACCTACCCGGTTATTTGACTGGCTACCTAGCCGGTTATTGACTGGTTAGTTAGCCAGTTATTGAGGGCTAGTTATCCAGTTATTTGATACCCATAACCCGGTTTAAATTGCGTATTTAGAGGGTTAGTTGACTGCCTAAGTAGCCCGTTAGTTTACTGGCTAGTTAGCTGGTTAGTAGACTGGCTATCTAGCTGGTTCATTGGCTGGTTACTTAGCCGGTTAGTTGACTGGCTCCCTAGCTGGTTCGTTGACTGGCTACCTAGCGGGGTTGTTGACTGGCTCCCCACCCGGTTCATTGACGGGCTATTAGCCTTTTAATTTACTGGCTAGTTATTTAGTTCGTTGACTGGCTAGTTAGCCTTTTAATTGACGGGTTTGGGTTAGCTGGTTAGTTGACTGGTTTGGGTTAGCCTGGTTTTGGTTTCCCGGCTATTTGGGGCCCTACCTAGGTTTTAGCCTGTTAGTTGACTGGCTAGTTATCCAGTTAGCTGACTTGTTAGTTACCCGGGTTAGTTGATTGCCTAGTTAGCCGTTAGTTGCCTGGTTAGTTACCCGGTTAGTTGACTGCCTATCGGGCCGGTTAGTTGACTGGCAATCGACCCGGGGAGTTGACTGGCTATTTTAGACGGTTAGTTCACTGCCTAATTACCCGGTTAGTTGATTTGGGTATCTAGCCGTTTAGTTGACGGCTACCTAGTCAGTAAGTTGACTGGTTGGGTTAGCCGGAAGTTGACTGGCTAGTTAGCTGGTTAGTTAACGGGCCTAGGTAGAAGTCAATTACCCGGCTGGGTTTGCAAGTCAATAAAGGCCAAAGTAGCCAGTCAACTAATGGGCTAGGTAGCCAGTCAACTAACTGGCTAGGTAGCCAGTCAACTAACTGGAAACCCAGCCAGTCAACTAACAGGCTAGGTAGCCAATCAACTAAACGGCTAACTATTTGGGCAACAAAAAGGCCTAGGTAGCCAGTAACTAACGGCTAACTAGCCAGTCAAATAACCCCTTAGGTACCCAAATTAAAAAACCCGGCTAGGAACCCAGTCAATTAACCGGCTAACTGGTTGTCAACTAACTGGCTAGGCAGCCACTTAACGAACCGGTTAACTAGCCAGCCCAACAAACCGGCTGGGTAGCAAAAATTTTTCCAAACTAAACCAGCCAAAAAGGTTGCCATTTCAACCCCTAACTGGCCAAAAAGGTTAGCCAGTCAACTAACCAGCTAACTAGCCTGTGAACAAAACCGGCTAGGTACCCAGTCAACAAACCCCTGGCCCTAACAAAGGCCGGGTAAAAAAAAACCGGCTAGGTAGCCAGTCAACTAAGCGCTAGGTAACCAGTCAACTAAACCGGCTAGATAGCCAGTCACCTAATCGGCTAGATAGCCAATCACCTAAACGGCTACATAGCCAGTCAACTAACCGGCTAAATTGCCTTTCAACTAACCGTCTAGGCAGCCAGTCGAATAACCGGCTCACTACCCAAATTGGGTTAACCGGCTTGGAAGCCAGTTGACTAACCGGCTAGGTAGGCAGTTGACGAATTGGCTAGGTAGCCCATCAACTATCTGGCTAGGTAGCCAGTCGACAAACCGGCTAGGTAGCCAGTCAAAAAACCCGGCTGACTCCCCAAATTTAATAAATTGGCTAGGTAGCCAGTCAACTAACCGGATAACTAGCCAGTCGAAAAACCCGCTGGGTAGCCAGTAAACTAAACGGCTGACTAGCCAGTGGAAACCGGCTAGGTATCCAGTCAACAAAATGGCTGACTACCCAAGTCGACGAACCATCTGGGTAGCCAATCAACTCACCGGCTGACTAGCCAATCAACGAACCAGCTACATATCCATTCAACTCACCGGGTAGATAGCCAGTCAACTAACCGGCTAGAAAGCCAGTCAACTAACTGGCTAGATAGGCAGTCAAGTAACCAGCTAGATAGGCAGTCAACTAAATGGCTATATAGCCAGTCAACTAACCAGCTAGATAGGCAGTCAGATAACTGGCTAAAAATAGCCAGTCAACTAACCGGCTAGGTATCCAGTCAACTAACTGGCTAGATAGGAAGTCAACTAACCAGCTTACTAGCCAGTCAAGTAACTGGCTAGATAGCCAGTCAACTAACCGGCTAGATAGGCAATCAACTAACCGGCTAGATAGACAGTCAACTAAACTGCTAGATATGCAGTCAACTAACCGGCTATATGGCCAGTCAACTAACCAGATAACTAGCAAGTCAACTAACCGGCTACATAACCAGTCAACAAACCGGCTAGGTCATCAGTCAACTAACCAGCTAGGTAGCCAGTCAACTATCCGGCTATATAGGCAGTCAACTAACCAGGTAACTAGCCAGTCAGCTAACCGGCGAGATAGCCCATCAACTAACCAGCTAACTAACAAGTTAAATAACCAGCTACCTAGCCAGTCAACTTACCGGATAACTAGCCAGTCAACTAACCGGCTAGGTAGCCTGTCAAATAACAGGCTAGGTAACCAGTAAGCTAACTGTCTAAATAACCAGTTAACTTACCAGCTAACCAGGCAGTCAACTAACCAGCTAATTAGCCAGTCAACTGGATAACTAACCAGTCAATTAACTGGCTAACTAGCCAGTCAAGGAACCGTCTAACTAGCCAGTCAACTAACCGGCTAACTAGCCAGTCAAATAACCGGTTAGGTAACCAGTCACTAACTGGCTAGGTAGCCATTCAACGAACTGGCTAGGAAGCAAGTCAACTAACCGTTTAGGTAGAAAGTGAATGAACCAGCTGGTAGCCAGTCAACTAACCGGTAAACTAGCCAGTCAACTAATGGGCTAGGTAGCTAATCAACTAACCGTCTATGTAGCCAGTCAACTAACCATCTAACTAGAAAATCAACTAACCGGCAAGGTAGCCAGTTAAATAACCGGCTAACTAGCCAGTCAACTAACTGACTAGGTAGCCAGTCAACTAACAAGCTAAATAGCCAGTCAACTAACAAGCTAGGTAGCCAGTCAATGAACCAGCTAACTAGGAAGTCAACTTAACGGCTAACTAGACCGTCAATGAACAGGATAGGTAGCAAGTCAACTAACCGGCTAGGTAGTCAGTCAAAAAACCAGCTAGGTAGTCAGTTAATTAACTGGCTATGAAGCCAGTCTACGAACCGTCTAGGTAACCAGTGAAGTAACCAGCAAACTAGCCAGTAAACTAACAGGCTAGGTATCCAGTCAACTAACCAGCTCTCTAGATAGGCAGTCAACTAACAGACTAGATAGCCAGTCAACTAACCGGCTAGATATGCAGTCAACTACCCAGCTAGATAGCCAGTCAACTAACCAGCTAACTAGTCAGTCAACTAACAGGCTAGATAGGCAGTCAACTAACTGGCTAGACAGGCAAGCAAGTAACCGTCTAGATAGCCTGTCAACTAATCGGCCTGATAGCCAGGCAAGTAACTGACTAGATAGCCAGTCAACTAACTGTCTAACTAGTCAGTCAACTAACTGGCTAGATAGCCAGTAAACTAACTGACTAGATAGGAAATCAACTAAATGCTAGATAGCCAGTCAACTAACCAGCTAGATAGCGAGTCAACTAACCACCTAGATAGAAAGTCAACTAACCAGCTAGATAGCAAGTCAACTAACTGGATAACTAACCAGTCAACTAACTGGCTAGGTAGCCAGTCAATGAACCGGCTTGGTAGACAGTCAAATAACCAGCTAGGTAGCCAGTAAACTAACCGGCTATCTAGCCAGTCAACTAACCGGCTAGGTAGCCAGTCAACTAACAGGCTACTAACCAGTCAAAAAACTGGCTAGAAAGCCAGTCAACTAACTAGCTAGATAGGCAGTCAACTCACCGGCTAGAATCCCAGTTAACTAACCAGCTAACTAGCCAGTCTAGTAACTGGATAGGTAGAGAGTCAACTAACCGGCTAGACAGGCAAGCAAGTAACTGGCTAGATAGCCAGTCAACTAATGGACTAGATAGCCAGGCAAGTAACCGCCTAGATAGGCAGTCAACTATCCGGCTAACTAGCCAGTAAAATAACTGGCTAAATAGCCAGTCCACTAACAGGCTAGATATCCATTCAAGTAACCGTCTAGATAGCCAGTCAACTAACTGGCTAACTAGCCAGTCAACTAACTGGCTAGATAGCAAGTCAACAAATCAGCTAGATAGCCAATCAACTAACCAACTAACTAGCCAGTCAACTAACCGGCTGGATAGCCAGTCAACAAACCGTCTAGATAGCCAGTGAACTAACCGGCTGACCAACCATTCAACTAACTGGCTAGGTAGCCAGTCAACTAAACTGCTAGATAGCCAGTCAACTATCCAGCTAGATAGGCAGTAAACTAACCGGCTAACTAGCTGGTCAACTAACCGGCTAGATAGCCTGTCAACTAACAGGCTACATAGGCAGTCAACTAACCGGCTAAATAACCAGGCAACTAACTGGCTAACTAGTCAGTCAACTAACCGGCTAACTAACAAGTCAGCTAATCGGATAACTAGCCAGTCAACTAACCGGATAACTAGCCAGTCAACTAACTGGCTAGGTAGCCAGTCAATGAACAGGCTAGGTAGCCTTTCAACTAACCGGCTAACTCGCCAGTCAAATAATGTGCTAGGCAGCCAGTCAACTAACCGGCTAGGTAGCCAGTCAACTAACTGGCTAACTTGCTAGTCAACTAACCGGTTAGATAGTCAGTCAACTAACCTGCTAACTAGCCATTCAACTAACTGGCTAGGTAGCCAGTCAACTAACCGGCTAACTAGCCATTCAACTAACCGGCTAGTTAGCCAGTCAACTAACCTCTAACTAGCCAGTCAACTAACCGGCTAGGTATTCAGTCAACAAAACGGCTATATAGCCAGTCAACTAACCGGCTAGGTAGCCAGTCAACTAACCGTTTAAATAGCCAGTGAACTAACCGACTAGGGAGCCAGTAAACAAACCGTTTGGGTACCCATTCAACTAACTGGCTAGGTAGCCAGTAAGCTAACCGTCTAACTAGCCAGTCAACTAACAACTTAGGTAGCCAGTCAACTAATCGGCTAACTAGACAATCAATTAACTGGCTAGGTAGCCAGTCAACTAACCAGCTAACTAGCCAGTCAAATAACCAGCTAGGTAGCCAGTCAACTAAATGGCTAACTAGCCAGTCAACTCACCGCACAGGTAGCCAGTCAACTAACTGGCTACGTATTCAGTCAACTCACCGCACAGGTAGCCAGTCAACTAACCAGCTAGATAGCAACTCAACTAACCGGCTAGATAGGCAGTCAACTAACTGGTTAGACAGGCAAGCAAGCAACAGGCTAGATACCCAGTCAACTAACTGGCTAGATAGCCAGGCAAGTAACCGGCTAGATAGCCAGTCAACTAACCGGCTAACTAGCCAGTCAACTAACAGGCTATATAGCCAGTCATAGTTACCGGCTAGATAGCCAGTGAACTAACCTGCTAACTATCCAGTCAACTAACTGGCTAGATAGCAAATAAACTAACCAGCTAGATAGGCAGTCAACTAACTGGATAACCAACCAGTCAACTAACCAGCTAACTAGTTAGTCTACTAACCGGCTAACTAACAAGTCAACTAACTGGCTAACTAGCCAGTCAACTAAATGGCTAACTAGCCAGTCAACTAACCAGCTAGATAGCCTATCAACTAACCGGCTAGATAGACAGTTAACAACCGGCTAGATAGCCAGTCAGCTAACAGGCTAGATAGCCAGTCAACTATCCGGCTATGTAGGCAGTCAACTAAATGGCAAGATAGCCACTCAACTAACCGGCTAACTAGCCAGTCAACTAACCGGCTAGATAGGCAGTCAACTAACTGGCTAGACAGGCAAGCTAGTAACAGGCTTGATAGCCAGGCAACTAACCCGCTAGGTAGCCAGGCAACTAACCAGCTAACTAGCTAGTCAACAAACAAGCTTACTAGCAAGTCAACTAACCACATAACTAACCAGTCAACTAACCGACTAGATAACCAGTCAACTAACCGGCTAGGTATCCAGTCAACTAACTGGCTAGATAGGCAGTCAACTAACAGCTTAGTAGCTAGTCAACTAATTGGCGAGATACCTAGTCAACTAACCGGCTAGATAGGCAGTCAACTAACCCACTAGATAGCCATTCGACTAACCATCTAGGCAGCCAGTCGAATAACCAGCTCACTATCCAGTTGACTAACCAGCTTGGAAGCCAGTCAACTAACCGGCTGACTAGCTAGTCGACTAACTGGCTAGGTAGGCAGTTGATGAACTGGCTAGGTAGCCAGTCGACTAACCAGATAGGTAGCCAGTCCACAAACAGGCTAGGTAGCCAGTCAATTAACCGGCTGACTAGCAAATCAATGAACCGGCTAGGTAGCCAGTCAACTAACTGGATGACTAGATAGTCGAAGAACTGGCTAGGTAGTCAGTCAACAAAACGGCTGACTAGTCAGTGGACGAACCGGCTAGGTAGCCATTCAACTAACTGGCTAGATAGCCAATCAACTAACCGGCTAGAAAGGCAGTCAACTAACGGCTAGATAACCAGTCAACTAACTGGCAAGGTAGGAAGTCACCTAACCAGATGACTAGCCAGGCAACTAAATGGCTAGCTAGCCTATCAACTAACTGGCTAGATAGGCAGTTAACAACCAGCTAGATATCCAGTCAACTAACCGGCTAACTAGCCAGTCAACTAACCGGCTACATAGGAAATCAACTAACCAGCTAGAGAGGCAAGCAAGTAACAGGCTAGATAGCCAGGCAACTAACCCGCCAGATAGCCAATCAACTAAACGGCTAACTAGCCAGTCAACTAACCAGCTATGTAGCCAGTCAACTAAATGAGTAGATAGCCAGTCAACTAACCAGCTAACTAGCCAGTCAACAAACAGGCTAACTAGCAAGTCAACTAACCAGCATAACTAACCAGTCAACTAACCGACTAGGAAGCCAGTCAACTAACCGGCTAGGTATCCAGTCAACTAACTGACTAGATAGGCAGTCAATTAGCCAGCTTACTAGCCAGTCAACTAACTAGCTTACTAGCCAGTCAACTAACTAGCTAGATAGCCAGTCAACTAACTGGCTAGATAGGCAGTCAACAAACCGGCTAGATAGAGAGTCAACTAACCGGCTAGATAGGCAGTCAACTAACCACTATATAGCCAGTCAACTAACCAGATAACTAGCAAGTCAACTAACCAGCTAACTAACCAGTCAACTAGCCGGCTAGGACGCCATTCAACTAACTGGCTAGGTAGTCAGTAAACTACCCGGCTAAATAGGCAGTCAACTAACCAGCTAACTTGCCAGTCAGCTAACTGGCTAGATAGCCCATCAACTAATCAGCTAACTAACAAGTTAACTAGCCAGCTATCTAGCCAGTCAACTTACCGGCTAACTAGCTAGTCAACTAACTGGCTAGGTAGCCAGTTAACTAAACGGCTAGGGAGCCAGTCAGCTAACCAGCTAAATAACCAGTCAACTTACCAGCTAACTAGCCGTCAACTAACCGCTAAACCCAGTCAATAACCGTTAATACATCAAAAAACCCGGCTAGGAGCCGGCCTTCAGC
>JAPVLO010004868.1:0-13124 GCA_027257055.1 Cephalopachus bancanus | reverse complement strand
ATAAGAGATTTAACTTGTATACTGATTCTTGTTATGTTAAAGGGTTGTTTCCTCATATTGAGACAGCAACTATTCCTGTTAGCAAAACCACAATTTTGAAATTGCTTATACAACTGCAACAATTGATTTGTGCTAGAAAAGAGCAATCCAGTAAATCAATAACTATAATGTTAAAATCAGCAGGCATAGCAACTGGAGATGGCAGTCCGGGCTGCAATGCACCCATAGCCTCCATGGAGGCATTAATGGCTCTTAAATCCTGTAAAAGTCTCCATTTATCAGATTTCTTTTTTATAACAAATATAGAAGTATTCCAAGGACTGGTAGAAGGCTCTATATGGCCAGCCTCCAACTGCTGTTGAACTAATTCTCTTGCTGCCTTAAGTTTCTCTGAAGGCATAGGCCATTGTTCCACCCAAACCGGTTCATCATTTTTCCAAGTAATAGGGTCGGTAGCTTTAAGAACAATGGCCTCTAGGATAAATTTGAATAGCCAATTCCAGACTGTTTTTTCTTCTCTGTAACCTGAACCGGTTTCTTTATTCCTTGTCCGTTTTTACCAAGCTCCTTAAAGGGGTCATACCCCATTTGCAATATTTGCACTGGAACCTTGTCATCCGGGCTATACAAGAGCGTACCCATCTCATTCCCAGAGTGTAATGGGGATAGAGGGTATGACATACGGACATAAAGTTCCTGAAGTTTGATTGCCTGTCCAATTTAGAATCTGAGATCTTCTGGCTACAGAGGGCACTCGACCAATGCCAATGAATCCTGTAGGGGCAGCTTGCATTGGCCATGATGAAGGCCAGTCTTTCCCGGCAATACAAGAAACATCGGCCTCTGTGTCCAATAAGCCTTTAATCTCAACTCTTTGAATGAACAAATCTTTTAAAGGTCTAGAATTCGTAAACTCTTTTACCCCAAAAGTGAAATCACTGGAACCAAATCCAAAGTCACCCCTTGGCTCGTCAGTTAAAGACTTGCCCACTTTATAATAAGGTAAGAGCAACAATTGAGCTATTCTTTGGCCTTTATTAAATTGAACAATCTTGGTGGGGGGGGCAACAAGTACCTGAATTTCTCCTGTATAATCAGAATCCACCACTCAAGGAATAAGGGAAACCCCTTGGAAAGCCAAAGAGCTTCTTCCCTGAATGAACCCCACTATACTGTCTGGAAGTGGGCCTTTCACCCCTGTTGGAATTGGGGTTACTGGGATATCTGGAGTCAATATTGTTGTGGTGGAGGAACAGAGGTCCAGTCCTGTGCTTCCTGGGTTGGCTCTGATGAGTTCTGTGATGGAACAAAAGGAATGAACGGATTCATGGTGGAAGCTGCCCCTATTGTTACTTGGGGCCAGGGCTGGCCACTCGGTCCATTTCCTGAATTCAGCACTGTAGTGGACTGTCCTGTTAAAGGAGTGCCATTTTTATTGAACTTAGATTTACAGTCTCTGGCCCAATGAAAGTCTTTTAGACACCTAGGACGTAATGACTTTGGTCTAGAGCTCTTGGTAGGCTGCTGCATGGGGGCTTTCTGTGACCCTTGTTTAGCTGGGCAGTTTCTGCTAATATAACCAGACTGCCCACAATTATAACAAGTCAAAACTGAGTTGTTTTTCAGTTTGTTGTTACCATTTTGCATTCCCTTCACAAACTGTGCATAAGTTTCTCCCTTCAAAGCAGTAGCTATTGCCACACCCTGCATGAAGGCGGGGTTAACATCAGTACACTGCCTAATATAATCAATTGTCCTGTTTTCCTAATTGGCCTAATTAAGGCTTGACAAGTACTATTAGCATTTTTGAAAGCCAACTGTTTAATAAGAATATTTGCTGCTTCTGCATTAGAGCGTACTCTATTTACTGCTGTTATAAATCTAGAAAGAAAATATTCATAAGTTTCATCTGTTTTCTGCTTAACATCAGATAATAAGGTAGTCTGAGTAGAATTAGTAGGTAACCTTTTCCAAGCCTTACTTGCACAATAATTTACCTGGAGCAAAACCTCTTTAGGCAAAATTAGTTGACTGTCAACGGATTCATATAATCCTTTTCCTAACAACATATTGCTAGAAATATGAAACTGATTTGGATCTCTCTGTTGGTTAGTAGCCCTTTGGTTCCTCACCTGATCTTCAAATTCAGTTTTCCATAGTAAATAAGCTCCTCCTGACAAACAGGTTTTAGCAAGCTGTCGCCAATCTTGTGGTGTCATCCACCAAGTAGCAAATTGTTCCATAATAGTAATAGTATAAGGAGCCGTAGGACCGTACCGAATACAAGCCTCTTCAAGTTCCTTTAATCAATTTATATGGTAGTGGCTCCCAATAGGTGCTTCATTTACTGTACCTTCTTCCATATAAATTACTGGAAAGCAAGAAGACAAGGTAAAATCTCCCTCTTTCTCAGCCTCCTCTCTGGCTCCCTGCATACCTATTTTAGCTGGAGACACATACCCAGGTGTGAATTTTGGTGTTTTCACCTTATTTTTAGTAAAAGGTTTAGGAGAAGGTACCTTGGCAACATTACCAGGATATTTTTACTCCTGATACTCAATTGCTTCCTCCTCCAACTCTATTTCCACCTTGGGAAGAAATTCATCATCATCTAAAGGAGGTGCTGAAGCTGCGGCCAGCAGGGGGGTGTCTTCATCCTCATCAGTAATTTTGGCCGGATATTTGGAGAAATCATGCTGTGGATCTAAAGCATCTCAGATAATATTCCATAAAGCAAAAGCATCAACTGGTACCTTTTCAGGTTCATTCTGAGTATAATAAAGCTTAAGCTCTTCCCCAATTTTAGCCCAAATAGTCAAATTTACGGTACCTTCTTCTGGGAACCAGGGACATTGTTCCTGGACAAAATGCAAAAAACGAGGCAATCTGTTAGAAGACACCTTAATTCCTCTTTTTGACAACGTATTCATCAAAATGCTAATGAACATTTTTATTTCTTTAGATTCATTCTGGCCCATGATTCTATCATGGCTCATAAGCTACTTACCCTTCCTTACTCTGACTATCTCTACGGAGGGGTCCATGGCACCCTGGGTGAGGTCCTGTTCATCCCTGAAAAGAAAAAGAAAGCCTACTTTCAGGTCTCTGTTTGGGGGCCACCTGCCAGAGTCCAGCTCCAGCAGAAGCCAGAGATTCCTGAAGGTGGAGACAGCATTGGCATTTGAGGGAAAAAAGGGGCTTTGGACACTGTTCTGAGAGAGCAGATGCCATATTCATGAGTTAGCAGTGAGCTTATATTCCTCTCTACAAGGAAATAATTTCTGCAAGTTATCATTACAAAGCGAGTTAAAATCATCATTACAAAACAAATCACTTACAACAAATTACATGGATTTTTGGGTGTTAAAATGATGCTTAAGTTTAAGTATTCTTCTCCGTGCTTGGCTAATGTTCTCTCTAAGGGCAGAGACTATCTCCACCCCAAAACAATGCCATTCCAAACAACGATGTCATCTTGAAGTAAAAACAGTCCCTGCAATCCATTAATATAAGACCTTAAAATTATGAACTTAAAGACTCTTATATAAGACCATAAAACTTCTCATTAAACAACTTTAAAACAAAACTTATATCCCAAATTAACTAATACATATTATGATCTTTCTAACAATTCTAATCCTTTACAAACTTAACTTCCTTATTCAAATTATCCAGGGAAACAGGTTTTTCCATAATAAAGTCTCTGGGGGCCAGAACAACAGTTTCTGGCCCGAGGCTTTGGAGCAGTCTTTGTGTGGAGTACTTCCATCTGCGTGGAAGAATGTGCACCTGGAGACCCTTCCAAACCACCTTGCACAGATGTTCCTTTTTTCATGGATGAGGAGTTTCTTTTTCAAGGCCTTCTGGTCTTTCAAGTCCCTTGATAGTTTCCTCTTGTTCGAATTCCTTTATTGTCTTCCTATTTGGAACATTTTATTCCTAAGGAGAACAGCTTAGAAGAAACTTTTAGTGATGTTTTTTAGGCCTCAAGGTAGTTTCGGTTGTTAGATAAAATATGTTTCACTTACTTAAATTCTACATCTAAACCCTTCAACTTCTTATATACTGAAACTTTAATATGTTTCCCAAACCCTAAGAAACAAAATTATAAATCACCTACATATACCTTAATATAAACTTTCACTATACTTAAACCTTATCCCTATGATTATAAACTTATACCTATAAAATCTTATATCTAAACACCATAACTGCAACTACAAATAATAAGCAAAAATATTCAAAACAATTCTTTGCTTAAACAAAATCAGAAGCCTCTTTTTACCTGGTATGAGTCACAAATCCTAACCCTAAAAACAAGACCTGTGACCCACGACCAAGCGACAGAAAGCCCCTTTTGACGTGCCTCAGAGTTTCACCATCACATGGGCAAAGGGAAAGGTCAAACAACATAGTGGGAAGTGGAAAAGGTTAACAATAGTGTTCTAAAGTTAGTTGTGTGAGCTTTTCTTTCGCTGGTATTCTTCATGCTTAGCTAAGCACATGTCTTCTTGGGGTGAGGGTGGAGGGAATGGTGCACAGCCCCCAGACTCGCAGTGTGAGCCCAGGGTCCTCAGTCTGCCAGGACTATGTCACTGAGGCTGACCTCCAAGACTGGCTCCCAACATGGGTGTACTTTGAGAGTGTGTTTGTTAAATATCGCATTAAGGATTGTTTTTAAATGAAGAGAAAAGCAGCAGATGCCACTGGGTTCTTATGAGCTTAAAATAAGTTTCTTATAATTTTTGGTAGTTTACATAATAGAAGCCTTTTGAGATTCAAGATTCTGGCAGAAACCAGGAGGAGGGTTAGTCATGGGATGTTAGAACTTGATGCTTACCTAAGGCAGCTGCCTATTGCTTCACTTTTGAAAGGCAATTCTTGCTTGTGATCACGGGTTAAGATGCCATAAAGGTGCTATACAAAATCATTAAGTAAATCTAAGATCAACAATTCCAAAACTGTCTTTAGTAACATTTGAAAGATTTTGGGAAAATGTAGGGGCAGCTCAAAAAAGGTTACTGATAAAATAGAATTGGTATATTAAGGAATATACAAAAGGAAGTGAATTGGTAGAAGTTCATAGGATCCATAACTGTCAGTTGCAACCTTGGAGCCAATACTGTCCTTATCATAAGGTTTGCTTATAGCAATAAAGATTTGTGACTATATGATTTCAAAAGAACGTGGCCCAAGTGTGGTAGCTCATGACTGTAATCTTAGCATTTTGGAAGGAGGACTGTTTGAGACCAAGAGCTCAAGATCAGCCTAGGCGACATAGCAAGACCCCATCTAAAATTAAAAAAAAAATATTTTTAGACCAGACTCGGTAGCTCAGTCTGTAATCCCAGTACTTTGGGAGGCAAAAGCAAGAGGATTGCTTGAGCCCACAGGTTTGAGACCAGCCCGGGCAACTTGGCAAGATCTCGTCTTTACAATAAAATTAAAAATTAGCCAGGCATGGTAGCGCATGCCTGTAGTTCCAGCTACTTGGAAGGCTGAGATGGAAGGATTGCTGGAGGTCAGCAGGTCGATGCTGGGGTGACTATGAGTGTGGTACTGCACTCCAACATGGGTGATGGAGTGAGACTCCAACTAAAACAAAATGTTTTTAAAAATTAAAAAAAGAACTTGGCTATGGCTAAGTTTAGTTTACTGAGCATAGTAAATTCTCAATTAACTGAGAAACATTATAAAAGCCTATAACCATCCACTTGGTCAATGGACTCAGTAGGAATTGCTTTGAGCCAGGCTCAGGGGCTCAGCCTGTAATCCCACGCTTTGGGAGGCTGAGGTGAGTGGATTGCCTGAGCCCGCGGGTTCAAGACCCACCCAGGCAACTTGGTGAGACCTCATCTCTACAATAATTCAAAAAATTAGCCGGGCATAGTGACGCACCCCTGTAGTTCCAGCTACTTGGAAGGCTGAAGCGGAAGGATTGCTGGAGCCCAGCAGGTTGAGGAAGCAGCCACTGCACTTCAGTCTGGGTGACAGGGTGAGACTCCAACTCAAAAAAAAAAAAAAAAGAAAAGAAAAAAGAAAAAAGAAATGGCTTTGGTTGACTCTCCTTACTTCTGGTATATTTTCCTTTTCTGGCAATTATTAAAAATGCCAAGATTTATGGAAAAAACTATAGTTCTTTTGATTTCAAATATGGATTCTTCATGTTGACATCTACTTGTTATGTAAGAATGAGGGAGGTGGTGGTAATAGAAACATCAAGGTAGATCTATTTATTGGTGAGGATGTTAGAGGTGGTAACTGGGGTCTATAAGATGAGTGGATGCTGGAAGACCTTGAGCTAAGAAACATTGAGTTCAAACATGAGGCATCTTTGACTCCATCTAAAATGCTCATGTCTCCTAGGATTGTTCATCAAGACAACAACAAAAGACAAATCTACCTTTATTCAAAGGATAGAGCCTAAAGGGAGGCAGGCCATCATATACAAGCTGACTGACTGTTGATGTTGAACATTTACTCACAGAACTAAGTAGGCTATATTGACCAGATTTTTGTTTTTGTTTTTTTTTTTTTGAGTTGGAGTCTCACTCTGTCACCCAGGTTGGAGTGCAGTGACACTGACCTGCTGGGCGCAGGTGTTCCTTCTTCCTCAGCCTTCCAAGTAGTTAGAACTACAAGTGTGGGAGTTCTGGTAAGATGGCGATGGCATAGGTGGATTTGTGAGATTCTCCAAATGTGAGTTCCCCAAAAGACTCTTACTTTTCTTTCCCCAACCCCCTGCCCACTACCAGCTGCACTGGTCCAAGGCCCAGGGACCTTCGGTCCCATGCAGGGCCCGATACTGCAGCCCTGGCTGCTGCTGCTCTACTATATGTGACTTCTGCTGTGTAGGAGTCCCAGGTCTCGGCTCCCTCCTTGGCTACATCGTCTTGCCCAGCACCCAGCACCAAGCTGCTGGTCACCCAGGGAGGCTCTGGGCGCCCGCCTCTCAGAGATACAGTCCCATTTCTGGCTGAAGTACCCTGTGAGGGACCCAGGGCCATTCTCACTGCCCAACGCCTACCCTTTGAAGATTTGGAGCTCAGGAGCTCTGGGCCCACCCTGGCTGAGGCACTCAGCGCAGCGACCCCATGCTGGTGTAAGGGAACAGCCTATCTAAGGAGGTGCTGATCGGGGGCTCTCAGCTCCAGAGGAGGGAACTCCTGACCCCCTCCTCCACCCCAGCCTGCTGGTGGCACCCCAGATCCAGCACCCAGCTGTGCAGCTGATCCCCGGTGCCTCCCACTCCAGCATAGTCCATCACAGTGGATCACATAGGGACCCAGATGGGACCCAGATGAGCGAAGAGAAAAGATCTGCTAAAAGTGAAACTGCTACCTCGGCCTTTCTCCAGGCAGAGATTTGCATTGCCCCACCCACCTATCAGCTGCCTCCACCTCGGTTCCTAAGGTAACGTCACTAAACAGGAGACAAAGCCCCTCCCCTGCTGAATCAGACAAAGGCAACGTTGCAGACTCACAAGCTGTGAGTAAATCTAGCTGCCTGCAAGGAAAACAAGGGGGAGAGGCTGGTGATCAGATCTCCTATTTTGACTTTTGATTTTAGCATTTTGACTGTTAGTTTTGCTCACTTCCTTATTTACACTATCTGTTTCATGATTTTATTGGTCTGTCTCTGTGTAGCTACCAGTATTCCTTAGGGAATTTTGCTCACATTTTTTTTCACTTCTCTCCAGCCTTGTGTCTCCTTTTCATCTGTTACTTGGTATGTATGTCTATTTTCCCTCTCACTCTCCTCTCTTTCTTACTTCCTATTGACCCCTCCCTTCCTCCATTATTTTCCTCTTCTGTACCCCCTTTTGCTCCAGGGAACAGACTTACATACCGCTGCACAGACAGATTATAAGGAAGTGGGAAATAGGTTCCAGGGTGCTCATACACCTGTTGGTGGATGCTGGAATCAGCATATAGATTCTGAATCACAACTTCCCCCTCAATTAAACCTCAAAACTGCAAAAAGTACAGCCCGCAGCCCACACTCCAATCTCAAAAGTAAACAAAGCCAGAGGACCCTCATAAGGAAGAACAGGAGATTGCACAGGTGAACAAAAGCTACCCCACCTTCCCTGAAAAACAGAATTAAAGAAGGGGAGGGAAAAGGGGAGAGAGACAAAAATCTACATAAATGAAGAAAAACCAAAAGAAGAATATGGGTCCCTCCCAGACCCCGGGGAGGGCAGACACTGAGAAAACTGACTTTGGAATGTAAACAATGAAGAGCCCCCAGAATGACTGGTCTCAAACTACAAACCTAGATATCAAGACATTAATGGAGAGATTAAAAAGAATTGAGGAGAAACAAGAAGAAACTAGGAAGGAGCTAATATCTGAGATAACAGTAATAAAGAATACTGTGAATGAAATAAACAACAGACTGATAAGCATGGGAAGCAGAATTACCCAAGCAGAAGAAAGACTCTCAGAGCTTGAGGATCAAAATATAGAAATAAACCAAACTCTTAAAAATACAGAAAATAAGCTCAAAAAGACAGAACAAAACCTTCAAGAGGTGAGCGATTACTTCAAGAGACCGAACCTAAGAGTAATTGGCCTTCCTGAGGCAGAAAGAGAGACAGAGACCACACTGGAACAAACTTTCCATGAGATGATTCAAGAAAACTTCCCTTATCTAATCAGTGATGCAAAAATTCAAACACAAGAGATTCTGAGAATCCCTGAAAGACAACAAATGAGAAGACCAACTCCTAGACACATAATAATTTGCCTAAACAAAGTAGGCATAAAAGAAAAAATCCTAAAGGCAGCAAGAGAAAAAGGCCAGATCACCTACCATGGAAGACCAATCAGAATAGCAGCAGATTTATCTACAGAAACCTTGCAGGTTAGGAGAGCTTGGAGCCCTATCTTCAAAGTCCTAAAAGATAAACAATTTCAACCAAGAATAACCTATCCAGCCAAACTAAGCTTCATCTTGAGGGAGAATTAAAATCTTTCCCAGGTATACAATCCCTAAGAACTTACGCTGCCACCAAACCACCTCTACAGGAAACACTTAAGAAAGTACTAAACAGAGAAGAAAAGGGAAAAAGAACAACGTTCTTCACAAGAGTACAGGAAAAAGAATAAAATACACATGAACCCACCCAAAACCAAAAAAAAAAAAAAAAAAAAAAAAAAGACAAAAAACCAAGTGGAAGAACAACAACTCCATAAGAACTCTGTGATAGGGATGAACTCTCACATTTCAATAATTAGCCTGAATGTGAATGGACTAAATGCACCACTGAAAAGACATAGAATGGCAAAATGGATAAAATATCACCAGGCAACAATATACTGCCTTCAAGAGACCCATCTCACTAGAAAGGACATGCACAGACTCAAAGTAAGAGGATGGGAAACAAATTTTCAGGCGAATGGAACTCAAAAGAAAGGAGGAGTCGCAATCCTAATTTCAGACAAAATACCATTTAAGCTATCAAAAATTAAAAAAGATACAGAGGGCCACTACATAATGATAAAAGGTTCACTCCATCAACAAGAAATATCTATCTTAAACATATATGCACCCAACATAGGTGTGCCAACTTTCATAAAGCAACTTCTAGGAAAACTAAAGAAAGATATTGACTCTAACACCATCATAACTGGGGACTTTAATACCCCACTCACAACCCTAGACAGATCATCAGGACAAAAAATCAGCTATGACATCTGGAACCTCTATGTGACTCTTGACCAAATGGACTTAATTGATACCTACAGAACACTCCATCCAAAAACCACAGAATACACATTCTACTCATCAGCACATGGAACATATTCTAAGATCGACCACATAATTGGCCATAAATCAAGCATAAGCAAATTTAAAAGGACTGAAATATTACCATGCACCTTCTCGGATCACAGTGGAATAAAAATAAACATTAACACCAACAAGGTCCCCCAAAACCCACAAAGACATGGACACTAAACAGCATGATGCTAAACAACTCCTGGGTCAATGATGAAATCAAAACAGAGATCAAAAGATACCTGAAAACAAATGATAATGAAGAAACATGTTAGCAAAATCTCTGGTACACCTTGAAAGCTGTAGTAAGAGGGGAATTTATATCCCTACAAACACACATGAAGAAAATGGAAGGAACACAAATTAACAGCCTAAGCAGCCACCTAAGGAAGCTGGAAAAGCAAGACCACAAAAACCCTAATTTCATCAGAAGCCCATATCCAGGATATAGAAGACAAAAAGACAATACAAAAAAATCAATGAAACAAAAAGCTGGTTCTTCGAAAGGATAAACAAGAGCGATGGTCCCCTAGCTAGACTGACCAAGAAAAAGAGAGAAAAAACCCAAATAAGCACAATCAGAAACACAAAAGATGAAGTCACATCTGACCCTGAAGAAATACAAAAGATCATTAGAGACTACTATGTACACCTGTATGGAAACAAACTTGAAAACCTCAAGGAAATGGAGGACTTTCTGTCATCACACACCTGCCTAGGTTGAAACAAGAAGAAATTGAGACCCTAAGTAGACCAATAACAATGAAGGAAATTGACTACATAATAAGAAAACTACCTACAAAAAAAGCCCTGAACTAGATGGCTTTCCAGCGGAATTCTACAAGACATTTAATGGGGAGCTGATCTGAATCCTGCTGAAGGTATTTCAGGTGATTGAGAAAGATGGAACTCTCCCCAAATCATTTTACAAAGCTAACATAACATTGATAACCAAGCCAGATAAAGACCCAACAAAGAAAGAGAACTACAGGCCAATATCTTTCATGAACATAGATGCTAAAATTGTCCACAAGATCCTAGCAAACCAGATTCAGCAATACATCTCAAAAATCATCCATCATGACCAAGTAGGCTTCATTCCTGGGATGCAAGGCTGGTTCAACATTCGTAAAACCATAAATGTAATTAAATACATCAACAGATGTCAAAACAAAAACCACATGATTATATCATTAGATGCAGAAAAAGTTTTTGATAAAATCCAGTACCCCTTCTTGATAAAACCCTCGAACATCTAGGCATATGGGGAACATACCTCAAAATAGTAAAAGCCATCTATGAGAAACCCACAGCCAGCATACTCCTAAATGGACAAAAATTTGAACCATTTCCCCTGAAAACTGGAACAAGACAAGGGTGTCCACTCTCACTGCTCCTGTTCAATATAGTATTGGAAGTCCTGGCTAGAAGAATCAGAGAAGGGAAGGCAATCAGGGGTATCCAAATAGGAAAAGAGGAAGTCAAGTTATCTCTCTTTGCAGATGACATGATTGTATACCTTGAAAACCCAAGAGAAACTGTCAAAAACTTCCTTACACTGATAAAGGTCTTTTGCAAAGTCTCAGGATATAAAATAAATGTGCAAAAGACAATTGCATTTCTTTACACCAATAATAAACAAACAGAAACCCAAATAAAAAGCACAATTCCATTCACAATAGCCACAAAAAAAATGAAATACCTTGACATCTTCCTAACCAGAGACGTGAAAGACCTTTACAATGAAAAGTATAAAACTCTGCTCAAAGAAATCAAAGATGACACAAACAAGTGGAAAAATATCCCATGCTCATGGCTTGGAAGAATCAACATTGTGAAGATGTCCATCTTACCTAAGGCAATCTACAGATTCAATGCAATACCCATCAAATTACCACCAACATTCTTCTCAGACCTAGAAAAAACAACACAGGAATTAGTACAAAAACACAAATGACCAAGAATAGCAGAATAATCCTCAGCAAACAAACAAACAAACAAACAAACAAAAAAACAAAGCAGGCAGTATCACATCACCAGACTTCAAACTTTACTATAAAGCTACAATCATCAAAGCAGCTTGGTACTGGTATAGGAACAGGCATATAGATCAATGGGATAGAATTGAGATTCCAGACATGAAACCATCTCAACCAATTCATCTTTGACAAAGCCCCCACCACCTACCACTGGGGAGAAGAGAACCTATTCAGTAAATGGTGCTGGGAAAACTGGCTGACCACATGCAGAAGATTGAAACAGGACCCCTTTCTATCCCCATGAACAAAGGTTAACTCCAAATGAATCAGAGACCTAAATGTAAAACCTCAAACCATAAGAACCTTAGAAAAGGAAGGATATACCCTCATAGAAATTGGAACTGGCATCCAATTCCTGAACAAAACCTGAAACCCACAGGCCAGAAGAGATAAGATAGACAAGTAGGACCTCATAACTGGCAAGCTTCTGCAAAGCCAAAGAAATTGTCAAGAGAGTAGGGAGACATCCTACAGACTAGGAAAAAGTATTTACCAACTCCAGGTCTGACAAAGGCTTAACATCTTGTATCTACAAGGAACTCAAACGTGCTGAAAAGAAAAAAACAAACAATCCCATTATAAAATGGGCAAAAGATATGAACAGACACTTCACAAAGGAAGACATCTGAGCAGCCAACAGACACATGAAGAAATGTTCAACCTCACCAATCATCAGGGAGATGCAAATCAAAACCACACTGAGATACCACCTAACTCCAGTCAGAATGGCAATTATCAATAACTCAAAAAATAATAGATGCTGGAGAGGGTGTGGCGAAAAGGGAACATTTCTACACTGTTGTTGGGAGTGAAAACTGGTGCAACCTCTGTGGAAAGCAGTGTGGTGATTCCTAAAAGCTCTAAATATCAACCTTCCATATGACCCTGCAATCCCCCTACTGGGAATATACCCTGAGGAACTCACTCTATAAAAAAGATACGTGCACACGAATGTTTATCACAGCATTGTTCACAATAGCAAGAACCTGGAATCAACCATGCTGTCCATCAAAAGAGGACTGGATTAAAAAAATGTGGTACATATACATGATGGAATACTATGCAGCCATATAAAAGAACAAAATCATGCATTTTGCAGCAACCTGGTTGGAACTAGAGTCTATAATACTGAGTGACTTCTCACAGAAACAAAGATCTGAGTATCATATGTTCTCACTCATATAGTGGACCTTGATCATCCAATGTAATACCATAAGAAAATGACTGACAGTGGTGGGAAACTATGGGGGAGGGGGGAGAAGGGAGATGGGATTAATGGTAGTAAACATCTGTCAGGGGATGGGG
>JAPVLO010004867.1:0-29566 GCA_027257055.1 Cephalopachus bancanus | reverse complement strand
CAACTCTCTACCATTTCTTCCAAGTGTCCTATCTTTCATTGCCCCCAAATCCTCAAGATCTCTATCCTGCTTTACTTCTCTACAAGGCATTCTACTGGCATTCAGAAAAATCCCTCAAATTTTTTTCCCTCTCCATCTCTTTCAACACAGGGTCTGGATCTCACCAGATAGTAGGAGGGTAGTAGCAGGTAACCTAGTGTTCCCTAAGTGAACCTACCTGCATGTGTTAGTGCTTAAGAATGGTCTCCTGGTAATGACAATTTATACAACATGAGAATCAACACAAGAGTGAAACTAGGTCTTCCTAAGTAAGACCTCCAGGCTTTCAAGTAAAACCACATGAACCACCATGTAATAAGACCAGCCAAACACTTAAGCAATCCAGAGCATTTTGGTATCTAAATATTCTTGTTTAGGAAGTATGCATTAGAAATTCCTTTCTCTAACCTTCTAATGCAATCCCCCTCATTTTGTGAAGTATAGCAATATTCAGATGGCAGTTGTAGTCACAGATGTGGGCCTGCACTATTTTCCTGGGAAAAATCAGAGAAGCTTGTATTTGTCAACATTTTTAATGCTATTGAATATTTCCAAAGGTAGAAAATTCCATTAATGTATATAGATAAAATTCAGGTTTAATAACAATGTATGATGTATTACTATGTGTTGTAGGGGAGAAAAAAATAAAATCTTTTCCTCACCCATTGCAAGGACCATGGTTGATGTTCCTATAACAAAAGAGATATCACCAAGGGGAAAGCACAACAAATTTATTTAACAAAAGTTTTACATGTTATAGGAACTGTTAGAAATGAAGATCGAAAGATGCAGAGAAAACTTAGGTTCGATGAAAGATGCAGGTTTTATGCTTAGGTTCAATGAAGACTGGACAGTCATGTAGAAGTAAGATAGGAAAAAAACAGTAGGTTCTAATGGAGAGAACTTACCAAGTCTTTGTTCAGATTCTTGTGTGTGTCTTTGTGTCTCCTTTCCTCCCAGTATGGGGCAGCATATCTGTCACATAAGGGTCTTCAGGGGAGAAGGGGGGGAGAATTATTTTCATGACTTCAGGGGAGAAAGGCAGGAGGAGGTTAGAGAATGACCTTTCTGCATATGCCAAGGTGCCATATTTTAGGGTATAGTGTTCTGAGCCCTGATACTATACCACATCCCTTGTATTGCGCAAAAAGATGAGGCTTAGACAGGATAACCTTGACTCACACAGCTCATAAGTCTTGGAACCGGATTTTCTGAGTCTTTGGATTCTTTCCACAACTCTCACTGGGGTTCCTAGAGAAATTTTTTAGGGTAGTTAGGCAGAAATCGCAAAAGGCAAATTTCTTAAGTACTAAGATTTATGTTTTCTCAGCTATGGGGACACTGTCCTCTGGGTCTAAGCCTGTGTGTCCTTCCTCTGCTATGCCTCACTAACAGCTTTTATTCATCCTAGGGTACCCTCTCATTACATATGCCAACTAACTTCTAGAAGGTGGAACTGGGTTAAGAAATCTATTATCCTCTTTGTGCCTCTTCAAAATAAGGATTAAGGGCAATATTTTCTTACCATTCCCTCATATACAAGTTTGTTCCTACCTCAGAACTAGCTATAACTCTCTCCAACTTGTGTTCTTACTTTCAAACAGGTCACATCATTTTTTTTCTCAGTAAACAGAAGTTTTGGAATAATAAAACCTACCAAGCTTACATAAATAGACATGGAAACCGCCACCATTCCACAACATCTGGTGCACACATCTGCCTTAAATTTATCTTCTAAAAATTAGAACACCTTATGGCTTCTCTCTCTCTCTCGCATTCTGACTTAATGACAGGCCTGCAAATTATTAAGAAAACAAATTATATAACACTTCAAGTAGCTAGTGTGACAGGGTCTGAAACATTCTTGGCTTGTATGTACCCGTTTTCCTTCATTTCCTCTTTGGAGAATAATTTATATTGTGACTTGCTTAAGTCACAATAATTAATGCGCTGGGAAGCATTTTTTAGAATATTCTCAACAGTTTTCAAGCTAAGTTTCATGAATAAGATGAGAAATATTGTGACTTATCTGAAGAAGATGACATATGCCCTATGTGCTCTTGGGAACACTCAGATGCTTACTCTTTGACCCAGAGAATTTACCCTTTCCACTGTCTGCTCAGTCACAGCTTTTAGGCAGACGGAAGTCAAACTCTGATTTCCTCATTTTTGCACATTATGTCAAGACTTTCAGGAAGCTCTGCTAAGAAAGCACTCTGATGACCAAAATTATTCTGCCACCTAAAATAGCATGTTCTCTGCCACCCCCTGGCATAATGTAGCAGTGTTAGGGGAAGGTTAAAGGGAGAGAGAATGGGAGGGGATGGGAGCTTGGGGCAGCTGAAATAAAAGCAGTAATGTCTTTAGATTTGCTTATTTTGCACTAACCTTACCTGCCTCTAGTTTCAAGTTGGACATGCCATTTAAGTAACATAATGATTAGCTACCAACCCACTCCAAATGCTGATTCTCAGGAAGGCATACTTTCTTTTTTTCTCGCTTCCATTCTGCACGTATGTAAGCTTTCTTAGAGACTCGTGGCACACCTTTAATCATCCGTGTGCCAATCACCCTCTCCAATTCCTACCAGATGCCCTTGAAATAGACTACTGCCCACAACCCGGCAGGCTGAGGATGCTGATGGCTGTGACAATTATAAGAGGCTAATTAGCACACCAGAATGGTGGCAACCTTGCCTTTCCTGTGCAGTCACCGTGCAGAGTTTGTTCCAGAAATTTCTCTACCGCAATGTTACAGGCTGTTCTTTTTCACCCCGAGAGGTGAAAACAAAATAGAAACTAAAATTGGAGTGTGCAGAGCCATCTGGATCAGATGTGGCACAGACAAGAGGGCCTGGCAACTCTTCCAATCTTTGTCATGCAAAGAGAGCTCCCCCAAGAGTCCTGAAAGCAAACTCAATTCAAGGGGATAAAGGTGATAAAGGTTTTTGTACACTATAATTTCTCTGTCAAAAAGACCTCAACTAAAAGCATGTAAAAAGCATTCCCTTTTCCTCGTTCTGTGCCATTTTGTTGGACAAGTCACAGGGAAAGTTCTTGTATGTCTTGCTAATAGGATTTCTAGAAGAATCCCCCAGAAAAGTTGCTGTGCAAGATTTTCTTCTTTAAAAACTAGGAACTGAATACTTAAAACAGTATTTCACTTCTGGAATCCTGAAACTAAGGTGATATTAAGAGAAAAACTCGTACGGGGAAAGGATGTGATCTGAGTCTGAGTCTCAGATCAGCTACTTCTGGCTGTGTGCTATTGAACAAGTCACTTGCTCCATTGAGCTTCAGTTCTCTCATCTGCAGAATTGGCATAATAGTAACGCCTGCCTTACTTACTCCATAACACCAATGAAATAAAGCGTGTGGAAGTACTGTGTACTCCCAGCTACTTCCTATGTAAGTTGGTCCCTATTATTTGAAATAGAAAGGTTTTGTTTTTCTGATTGTAAAATTATATCTGCTTCTCCTAAAACTTTTCATAAAATACAGAAAAATAGAAAACAGCAAAAAATGTTTCTATTTTCAAAGGGGTAACCGCTACTAATATTCTAGTATTTTTTCTTCCAGTCTTCCTTTGTGCACACACTCTCATTTTACAAAAGCGGTATCACGCTCTGCCAGTTGTTTGTAAAATGCAATTTTTATTTATTGCAATGTGAAAAAATGTAAGTCATTATTTTTACTATGAAAAAGAAAACAACCCAGATGCAAACTGAAGGTAGCACAAATATAGCCAGCAAATGGCATTACCCCACTGTGTTAAAGTGAATTATTCATAAGCATTTGTCAGAAATGCCCGATGTTACTGAGCTATTCTGGAACAACAGTGTACAAATTCTGAAGCAGAAAATGCTACATGTTCAATTAAACCTGTTTTGTTTTCCTCCTGGGCACAGGGCAAAGCTATATTTGCTAGACCCCTTTGCATTTAGATATGGTCATATGACTGAGTTCTAGCCAATAGAACATGAGTGGAAGAAAGCTGTGTCAATTCCAGATGAAGCAGTTAGGAAGAGGGTATGCCTTTACTCTCTCCTGCTCTGCTAATTGAATGAAAGAAGATTGAGAACCTGGATCCTGAATCACCCACAATATGCTGTCTACATTCCGGTCTTGACAGAAAGAAGAAATAAACTTTTACTAAGGTACTGAATTTCAGTGGTTCAGAGTACAGCAGCTAGTTTTACTTGCCCTAAGTACTGAAACTTTAATATAGTTCCAAGTAATAAGTATATATAAAACTTGGAGTAAATCCAGAACTTTTCTGACATATAAATAGAGTTGAAAACCATTGTGTGTTTTGATTTCAGAAGTGCAGAGAAAAAAATCTCTCCTAGTCACTTACTTGACAAAATGAATGTCTCCTCATTCCTTTATTAAACATTTCTAAATTTCTGTTCCTAGAAAGTCTTCCTCCTATATATAAAATTAAGACTTAAAATGCAAATATCCCTGAGAGAGACAACACCTTTATTTTACTCTAAGGTGTGAAAAATGATATTATTTCTACAGTTAAAATGCAAGGAGAGGTGAAAAAAAGCAGATAAATAATAAAAATCTGAAAGGGAAATTGATGCAGAGAAATAAAAAGTTACCAAACAGATGATGCAAAGTTTAAATATATTAAAATTTTGTCTGAAATTAATCATACAAAGCAAGTAAATTGAAGGCATGATGCTTAAAGTCTGAAAAGGACCATGAATAAAGGAGAAATGTTAATGTAGGAATTGTAGAGTATGTAGTCTTACCACACTTGTGACCTAACAAGTCAGACTGCCAGGGTATTTTGTGGATGCCAGCAGAAGACATGAAAACTCCTAGGTCAGAGACAAAGGACTATTCTCAGGACACAGCCAATGGGATGGGATTCATTTTTCTCTTGCTTCCCCTTTCACCCTGAAGCCCATGGGACGATATGAAGGCAAGTCAGGTAGATAGTGTACACACTGTGGGCTTTATATCCCAGCTGAAGAACCCTGGATTTGGTAAACCCGAATATTTTATAATGAGCTATAAGCAAGATTGACAGACATTTGTTCTGAAGGAAGACATTATCTTTATTTTACTGGACAATAAATAATGTTATATATGTTCCAAAGAGGGACAGTTTCCCTATTTCCAAGACTGTTAGCTATACAATAATCTTTGGAAAGTTAGCCTAGAACAAAGTGTCTATTCTAAAAAACTTGCAGAAATATGAAAGATCCATGGACTACTGTCTCCAAACAGTTAATTTCAATGTATACATTTAACTGTTAAACACCACTTCTAGGCTGAAACACTGTCTAGTATGCTGATGGCTTCAAATCAAGATGCTTATATAACTGACAAAAGATAAATAGAAATATGCCATGGAGATAGCATATAGTTAAAAATAAAGTTTTAGAATGAGACAGTCTTGAAATTGAATAATATTTCCATCATTTACTGCCTATGTAACTTTGGGAAAGTTCCTTGGTTTCTTCCAACTTCAATTTTTCATCTGTAAATAGAAATAATAATACAAATCTCAAATATTTCAAGAGGCATAAGTGGCATCATGAAAGTAAAGTGGATCAGTGTTTTTACTTGGCAAATAGTTAAGTCTCAGTATTTGGCACAGTTTATTATTACTTCATCTCCGAATGATTCATACACAAATATTTCCTTGACCTTTACCATTTGACCTATACCGCATAAAGGATGTTGTTTTAATTATTTTTTCTATTTTAAAGATGTGGGGTACAATTCAGGGTTAGGTATACAAATGTTCATTGTGCATGTGCCTTGTTGATGAGGTATACCCCCCTCCCCCTGGCAGATTTACATTACTGCCAATCCCGCCCCCGCCCTAATGACAATGAAAAGAGGCTGAAGAGAGTCTCTACCCTCAAAGCAGAAATTACACTATAACAAAGGCAATAAAACTAGCACAGACTTCATTTCAAGGAAGTAGTACCATAACGAATTGCTGAAATACAGGTTTTATAAAGGAATGAACTTTCTCTTCCTTTAATTCCTTATTAGCATCTAATACATAGTAGGCTTTCAATTAATGTTTGAATGCAATGATTGGAGAATAACTACTTATTAAACTATATATCACTATGAACTAGAATAATTGAGGAAAGCTTATTGAAAAAAACAGGACTTGGGTTGTATTTTTTGAAGTTTTCATGAAAGGAGAAATGTAAAAGATGATAGTATCTCTTTAGTCCACCAGGGCAAACAACAGCCTTCTTATAGCAAAAGTAGAAGCTACCAGTTGAGCAACTCTTACCTATGCTCAGCTCAGCAGAGCACAGCAGCACACTGGCTGGGCAGCCCGCTTCTGCTGCAGGAGAGGAGGAGCAGATACACTGAGGAGGTCAGCTGGGATAATGCTCTGCTGGACAGGGAGTGGGGATGGTACCAGGAAGCTGTCTGTATTGATGGAATGAAGCAAGATGTGTGAATGTGTTTAAACAGCTTTACTGAGGTATATAACTTGCATACTATAAGATACAATTTTAAGTAGCAAGTTTGGTCAGTTTTAAGAAGCATATTCAGCAGTGTTAATATTCCCATTATCCAGTTGATAATATTTTGACCACCTCCAAAACATTCCCTCATGCCTTTTCACAATCAGTCCTTGATGCATACTCTAGGCAACTGACCTGTCTTCTGTCTCTATAGTTTTGTCTTTTCTAGATATTTCCCATAAACAGACTCATTTAATATAGGCTCTTTTCGTGACTAACTTCTTTCATTTACCATAATTTTTTTTTAGTTTTTTCCATGTTTCAGCTTATATCCATAGCTCATTCTTTTATATTATTGAGTAGTATTTCACTGTATGCATATACTATATTTTGTTAATCAATTCACCAGTTAGCAATTGGGTTGTTTCCCCATTTAGATAAAAGTCTGCTACTTTTACCTCCTAAATTAACAGATTTTGCCTCCAGCCCCAAGGGACTGCACCCCTCTTGGCAGCAAAGTTGCTGCCTTTGTGTCCAGTTCCATCTTGTGAACCTCTCCTTCACAGCCAAAGGAGCAAGGGGCTGAGGAAAGACGGCACCCTAGGCAAGAAGGTTACCTGAGCTGACCTGAAAGTCTGTCAATTGTTCTAGAATTTTATTCTTGAAAATTTTTATTCTTTTTTTATTCTTGGCTTTAATATTTTTCTTCCCTGGACAATTTCCAGCATTGTAAAATGGTTGTTTTTGACAGTTTTGATCAGTTCTATTCAAAAGAATCACCAACCTTTTTGTGCTACCCTAACCAGAAGTTCCTTTCTTCTAAAGAATCTTGAAGGTCAGAATGCAAAAAAACCCCCATGGTGTGTGTATATGTGTTTTTCTCCTCTGTGTGGCAACTTTTAGGCTACTTAATACATACCTTCTGAGGATATGAAGCTCTTTCTTTTCTTCACATTACTCTGTTTCTATGTAAGTCCATATGGCACAAAGGTTAAAATTACTAAGTTTGGAGCCCTTTTCCACATGTGATTATGTCCCTTATCAATAAATATCTTGAAGTTGCCACACTTTCTTTGGGCTATAAGCATTTGAATATAGTGTTGTTCTACTTGATGTTCTCTTTCACTCACTCTTTCTTACCTAGATAAATGCTACCTATCCTCCCATTAGTTTGCATATAAAATCCTCCTGGAGACCTTACATGATATCCCTGGGATCGTTCTATGCAGTTCACTAACACAGGTGGGGTCAGTGTTGATCTAAGAACACAGGACTTAAAGAGGAGGCTTGAGACTGCCTTAATCAGATAACTGCATATCTGCGTATCTACTTCCCCTATTAGATTTCAGCTTTGTGAGGGGAAGGTCCTTGATGCATGGTTCACAATGGTCCAAGAGCTTGGTGAAACTTCTGAAATAGAATATATGATTGGTGAATATATACAGCATTGCTTTATTGAAAATTTGTATCAAACTGTTGTTAAGAGGGCTCACTCTTTAAGTCCTTCGGTGAATTACTTAACCTCTTTATGCCTCAGTTCAATAATGAAAAATGGGAATAACAGTTATACATGTTGTGAGGATTAAAAGGAGAGATGTATTCAAAAGTTCTTAGCACACTGACTGGCATATAACAACAAATGCTTAAGACATGCTGGCTATTAATCAGGAACCAATTACAGTCGTTCTTGGTGTCATGGAAAGTGTACCTGCCACTCCACTCTGCTGTGGCAGCACGGATGACCACCATTCCTGGATGATGGTTCTCTGGCCCCCCACGATGTTAATGTCAAGCCTCTTTTACCTCTTCCCTGTGCTTCTTCCAGCCAAGAACTGAGCAGTGTGGCCCAGAGCAGGACCATTCCTCCTACAGAGGATTTCTTTTTAAGACTCTGATTCAAGCTGGTAGAGTTTCCTGGATGTAATCTGTGGTTTTATTATCTTTCTACCCTCTCTTTCACTGCTCCCCTCCTCAACTCCATTTCCTTTCATAGGTGTCAAGTCAAGTCTCTTCCTGACCATTCCTACCATTCTCATAATCCTTCCCAGGCATTTTCCCAATAAATGTCCTGCATGTCTGATCCCACCCTGCTGTCTGCTGTTCAGAAGATACAAACTAACACAGGTGGTGCCAGGGTTGGACTAAGAACACAGGACTTGAAGTGAGGGCTTGAGACTACCTTACTCACCACCTAGAGGATAAGGAAAATGCCATCCTGAGTGGATGGGGGATAAATACACAGACTCCTGCATAAATGGTGACCCAATCATTGTACTGGTCTTTGTAGATGATTTGCGAAGGCATCCTGGTGGAGAGGGTGCTCTTTGAAGGGAAATGGCTCAGACACTTTAAAGACATTATAAGAACAGCATAGTTGACCGTTTATTGCTAAGTTGTATTGAAGCCCCACAGAAGTATAATGAAAAACAGAGAGCCAGGAACAAACAGTTAAAAATGAGAGTGAGAAGCCGGGCTCGGTGGTTCAGCCTGTAATCCCGCGCCTTTGGGAGGCTGAGGTGAGTGGATTGCCTGAGCCCGCGGGTTCGAGACCCGCCTGGGCAGCGAGACCTCATCTCTACAATAAATCAAAAAATCAGCCAGGCATGGTAGCGCATGCCTGTAATTCCGGCTACTTGGAAGGCTGAGGCGGAAGGATCGCCGGAGCCCAGCAGGTCGAGGCTGCCGTGGCTGGGAGCGGCCACTGCACTTCAGTCTGGGCGACAGAGTGAGACTCCAACTCAAAAAAAAAAAAATGAGAGTGAGAGCCAGTGAGCCCTTTTAGTCTGTTTCAAAGAGGCTATTATCTCCTGTAGTGAGAGGACTGACTCACATGAGAAGTAGTCTTACTTGACAGAGACACAGAGCACCAGAGAAATTTACATGCTCAGCAAGGCAGTCTGTTCTACTAAGTTCAGTGCCTTGGTTGAGATAATCTGGCACCCTGAAACATGGGATGGGACATTTTAACAGATAATCTTATGGAGTTTGGCTCTGTGGACTTTAACCTTCAGAGCTTGCAGACACAGCCTACACCTTTCTACAAGGGTCTATCACTTTCTTCATGCTGAAAGATGGAACAGACACCCTCAAAAGGATGTGATGCCTCCCTCAAGAGCTGCTTGAACCTCATCTCTTAGGGACCAGGCTAATAACTAGAGTTAAACACAGCATAACCCAGTCAGAACGTGCTGGGCCTGAGAAAGCAGGAAAGAAATTACATACTGAAGGAAATGCACGAATCAACTTGCATGTAGCAATAACAGCCAAGGTAGTGCCCCCTAGAAATGAATTTTGAGGGTACTGGATGAATGGGACTGAGGAAAGGCTCCAGAACCAACAAGAAGTTCTGCTCTGAGGCAAGAAATGATAGCAAGAGAGGTATCACAGAGCGATGCTTATATCTGTAGCCAGAAAAAGGAAAGAATCAGGGAGAAAGAGGGTGAGGGCAGTTATCTCATTAAAATAAAATATCTTGTTCATGTGCAGAATCCACTGACTAGATGGGAGGACTGCAAAACTCTGGCAAGTACAAGTATGTACTCTAATATTTCTTCATATTTTATTACCTGAAGGGAACTATGGTCATTATTTTGGTGACTATACTGAGGAAAGATAAATACTCAGACATTATGGAGACTATTGGATACAGGGACTGAATTTCTATTGACATTGGAAATCCAAAGCATCATCAGAAACCGTTCAAAATAAGAAAGGCACTGAACAACCAGGTAGTAACAAAATGACTCAGCCAGTTGATTGTTAAACATTGCCATCTTCATGATGGGCAAATAAATGGAGTATCCAACAACATATGTGGCCCAAAGCATGAACTTCTACTTACTTAGGCTCTAGTGATGGCTGCAACCCCTGAAGATCCAGCCTGTCAGCAACATAAACCCATGCTCTACCATGATCTGGTTTACTTCCTTGAGAAGACTAACCAGAACTTGGTGTCAAGTTGACTACATGAGACTCCTTCCATTCTGGAACAGTCACTTGTTTATCCTTGTAGGTACCTATTCTAGGTATTGATTTGTATCTCCTCTTTAGCATCAGACAGCACCATTATTTGGAACTTATGGAATGCCTGACTTACAGGCATAGAATCCCACACACAGAACAATCAACCAGCAGATTCACCTAATAAAAAAGGGGTGATAAAGGAGAGGGCTCATGATGACTCGAATATCATAGGTCCATTTCTTCTGTTGCTTACCACATAATTTACAAGCAATTAGCCTCACAGAATGTTGGAATGGTTTTCTAAAGGCACAAATGAAGCACAGCTCAGAGGCAACACTATAGATTGATGGGTGTCATACTGCAGATTGCAGTACATGCATTTATTCAAATACCTCTAGATGATAGTGTACCCAGTTGAAAGGGTAAACTAATCAGGATTTCACAGAGTGGAAGATGAAATGGCCCTACTTTTCATCACTTCTAGCTATCCACTGGTAGATTTTGTGTTTCTTGTCTTTGTACCTTTGGGATCTGCAAGATCAGAGGTCCTGGTTGACAAAGGGGGAGAACTCTTTCCAGTGGACACAGCAAAGTTCCATTGAACTACTAGCTAAGACCACCAGAGCATGTTAGACTCCTCTTATCCATGAACCAATAGGAAAGAATGTGTCAACATCCTGGCAGAGGCAGATTATCCTGGTCAGTGTATGAAATTGTAGCTGTCTTTACAAAACAAGCTTACGAAGAAATACCTGTAGAAACCAGGTGATCCACTTGGGCCCCTCTTATCACTCCTCTGCTTCATTTTAAAAGGCTCAGACCTCACAGGAATGATAATTTGGGTTAATCCATCAAGAAGTCACCAAGACCTACTGAAGCAATTGCTAGAGGTGGGGGCAATTTAGAATGGAAACAGTCAAGGCCAAGGCCAAGGACCAGTTGAGGCCATGAGATTAACTGTATCAATAAGACCTGAAGTTTTTTCCACTGATATCCATTTCTAAGTTGCCTTTCAAGAAGAGTGTTCCATGGATACCCTGGAGGAGCGGCTCCCTGAACCTGTATGGAGAAATAGATTTATGCAACTCAAAGAGATAACTTTGAAGGCTGTGAAAATGTATCTCTCAGTCATACGGCAGGCAACAGAGTTGATCGACAAACACAGCCACTGGTCCTCTGAATATACCACCGCATGCACATTAAAGCCACACTACCATGCTGCCCCCAGCCAATGAATGAGTGTGGTGAAGGTATTAGTACAGGCCCATTTTTTGAGGATAGTGGATCCCTCTTACGGATGTATGGCTTTGGCTCAAATACTATCCGTCAGTCTGAAAGAAACTTCCTTAGAACTGTGCTGCAGTCAGATTCTTCCTAGCCCAATCTTTCTTCCTTCTTCCTCTCCTTTCTCATATGTGGGCACATCCTTCAGCTTGAAGTCTCTCCCTGTGTGATTCTACTTTCTTCTCATATGCTCCACAGGTATTCCTGCAATAATTCACGTTGGCACTGGGTATTCACTCCTTATTGTAAAACAATTTCTGGCTTTCCTGAGGAGAGGTCTTGATTAGGAGAACGCAAAACGGAAAGTGGTTATCTTGTACTAGTCCACAAGTAGTTGAAAAGCACAAAGTGAAGGTTAAGGGATGACGGTTAAACCTGAAAAACTTCACAACTCAGCCCTAATCAGGGCCTTGAATTTTCTTGGAAGTTGCAGATGAGCATTCTAAAGGCAATCATTTTCTAGACAAGGAGTTGTTTTGGTTTTTTGTTTGTGTGCACATTAAAGAAATGGAATATAGCCCCTCCCTACTAATAGCTTGTGCCTCACGTCAGCAGCATCATTATCACCTGGAGGCTTGTCATAAATGTGAATGCTTGGCCCCATTTCAGACCTACAAAATCAAAATCTACATTTAACGAGACCCTCGGGAGACATGCCGACACATTGAGAAGCACGGTATGGCTCAGTGGATAGGATTAGAGTCTGGAAAATTGGCTTGGATTTCTGTCTCTACCACTTACTGACAAATTGCTTAACATCTTTGTACATTAACCTCCTCGTCTGTTGCATGGAACTTACTAATACCTTTTTAAAAAATTCTCAGTCTTTATTTTTACTCCGCATGTATTTCCCTAGTTATAATATTTCCATGTTTCTGTTATGTTAGCCTTCTTTAATTACTTGTACTCTTACCAGAAGGCTTTGCATTTATATGCAAGCATCCACACCAAGTTCTATTTATTTTAATAAAATTGACAAAATATCGAGGTTGTCTAATTAATGTGAAAATAATTTAACTGTTTAAATGTTTACCTCTGCATGCAAAGTGGTCTGTTAGATTCTGGGTCAATATCTAAATAAATAGTAAATTTATATGTTTCTGGTTTATGCAATTTGTCTTTCTGTAATATTCTAACTAATCATTGCACTTCTGTTTTCTTTGAAGAACTAAATTATGATTAGTTCATGATACATACAAATCATTCTCCGTACAGTGACCCAAACTCCATGCCTCAGTTTCCTTTTTAGAAAATGAAGACTTCCTCTAAATAATCTCTATGGGCTATTCCAGCTATAAAATTCTATTGCACTTGGAAGAGTCATCAGACCAAAACATTTATTATTAAATAAGGCAAAAAACCCATGATTTAATATGCCCTCCTCAGGGCCTGCCTTAGTTGCATCCAACTGAAGAGCAGGCTTGACACAAACAGCCTCCTCTTGTCATCCCAACACAAGCCCATTCTCTCAGAAATTTGAGGACGATCTGGACAAATGCTTTTAAGCAAACTCTTTAAATTTTTAATCCCAAGCCTTATTTAGACACAATTATTTATCCCATTGCAAATGTCTAACATCTCTATTAATTTTCTAAGGATAAATATGCATGAGGTTTGGACCCTCAAATTAAACTCTGGGTTTTTGAGGCTGACTTTTAAATGAAACTAGAGAGCAAATTCAGATGCCGAATACAAATTTACAGGAATGTATAATTGAATCACTAAATACTCCCTATACAGGAGAAAATATTTTCTACAAATATCCCTTTTCCTGCAAGTTCCATAAATCTTGATGGAGTTGGTAATCTAAATTATGATTTCTGTATCCTGAGTTAATCACATAAAATTACAAATTTAAAGAATAACTAATGCTTCAGGGATTGTATTAATAGCTCCTAAGCAGAAACACATGGCCTTTCTCTTGGAAGATAGAAAAATATGTCTACATCTATTTGTCCAGAATTACATGCATTTAACTCTCAAGGGGTTTAATTATTTCCAGTAGAGATGTAAAATTTATAGTTGCAATAACAATACATCATATTTGAATGTTAACTATCACCCATTATTTTCTGCTTGCTTATTTGCAGGTTTATAAAAATTCAGTAGGTTCACAGGTTGTGGATGGTAAGGGATAAATCACTTTGGATAAAGTAACAACAACAACTAACTTTTACTGATCACTCATTATGCACCCAAGATGTCTTAAGGGTTTTCCCTGTGGCAATGCATTTAATCTTCACAACTGCCTTTTACAGGTGAGAAACCCAAGGGACAGAAAGAATACTTTGTAAAAGGTCACACTAGTGGTAATTAGCAGAATGACAATTGGCATTCAAGTTGCCAAGCTTACTTCAGAATCTGTGCCCTTAACTATAACACTCTGTCCTATCCAGTTCCAAATCCAACATGTATTTTATTAGATTAGATAATGTTATAACTTAGAATATTATCTTCTTCAAATATGTTAATACTATATTACCTCTTATTACACATGTTGCATAATATTATATTTTTATATGATGGTGCTATAAGTAGTAGGATTGAGAAGGAATAATTATAATTTAGGTTTATTTGGGTTGAGGAACCCCTGTTGTCTTCCCTAACTCTAAAGACATATCTTCAATTTAATTATTATGTTTATGATTTTAAGAAACAAAAAAACAAAATAAGATAATAATTAACCAAAATAACAACTCAATTTGTTGGTTCTACTTCGTTATAAATATTGATGACCCAGTGTCCCATTGTCAGTCTTCACCCTCAGAGGTCAAAAACCCAAATGCCTGGAAGAACTGAACTGACTGGAAATATCTAACACAGCTTGTGGAACGGGAGGTGCTCGCCTAAAAAGCACATGCCAATCTCCAGAGGGTGCTCCTCAATAACAGTCTTGGCCTACACTGGCCATGAGTGTAGGGTAGCCTAGTATTACGAATCCCTCTGACTTGTCCAGGAAAGTCAGAAATACAGAATTTTTAAAGTTTGCAATACATTTTAAATCTAAATATGAAACACTGGAAAAGCTGAAGAATCCATGTAGGCAGACAGATGACTCTCATGGTCTAGATGCTACCTTGGGCTTCAGTTTGCTACCTTAGCTCTTCTGATCTCTACTTTCTTACTGGATGACATCATCCATCTTTTTGGCTTTGAGGTCCATCTAATGTTTATGGCTTTCAAACCTCTATCTGATCTTTCTCCTGAGCTCTATATTTCAACCTTTAATCATTTCTCAGGCAAATCCTTTCCCAGAGACACTTTACACTCATTGATTGAGTTGATGAGAATCTCCCTGTCTGTAAACCTCTTCCACCTGGAATTGTTTCTGACTTGGTTAATGCAAATACTTCTATGCAATCACCCAAAAATCTTTGATTCCTCATATCTAAACCTCATAGATGTTATAGATAAGTCCAACTGAATATAACTCAAAATATTTCTGAAACCTCTCTAGCAATTGCCACACAGTCTGCTATTTAAATAAGCTAGGAGTTTTCCAGTTTTAAAAACTACATATTTTCTTTTCACAAAATTTTCTTAGAAGCCCAGTTGCAAGAGATGTAAGTACATGCTATTGGGTTGAAGTTGAATTAGAGGTCCAGATTCCCACCTACTCACTCTCATTGTCCTTTGAGGTGGTCCATGAGACATCTCTAAGTGATTTATGGTGTTTGAAAACTGGTTTGAAAATCAGGAATAGGGTACCCCACATCAACAAGGGTACCTGCACAATGAATATTTGTATACCTAACCCTGAATTGTACCCCACAATTTTAAAATAAAAAGCTAAAAATAAAAACCAGGCATAAACATACTTTCAACTGATTTCCCCAACCCCACTGTCCATCTGCCGTACCTCTACAAAAAGTATCTTTCTGAAACATAGATATGACAATATTTATTTAAAAAACTTTGGTAGTACACAACTAACTATAGGACAGAATTCAAACTTCTCAACATAAATTTATACACTTCACAGCCCAAGTCTACCTGTAGTCACTAATTATACCTCAGTTTACACTACAGCCACACTAGCTTTTTCACTATCCACTCTCATGACCCTTGCTTGGTTCATACTAGAACTTAGTTAGTAAAAGTTTGACCTAGGATTAAAATGGTACTATAAATATAAGGTTGAAAAGCGACTTGCTTCTCTAATTCCACTAATGTCTATCCAAATGTAATTGTTACCTATCAGGGACAGTATCACTCAGAATGAAGGAAGAGTTCAGGTGCTTCTAGAACCATCAGTGAGTTATACATGCTTAGTGTTCAATCATTGGATCACTTTTAGAGAATAGCACTCACAAGGATGTACAGCAAACATCTGATATCCACCTTCTTCATTAAATTGAACTGTCTCTATTACCAATCATTACTATTAGGCAGTAATGCCTAGTCTTCCATTAACAAAGACCCTTTTAGTTATATTACATAGACTATTCATTTACAAAGACACAATCAATAAGGAAGTGTGAGCATCTATTTTGTGTTTTATGCAATTAAGGCCATATAAAAATAATGACACAGTTTCTATGGCCAAAAAGAATCAGCATAACCTAGTTGAGAAAACAGAACTATAATACCAAAGTATGAGCACCATATGCAACTAAGCAATTACATTTTGCAGATGATTAGTGCTAAAAGCCTTGAAGAGAATGTATTTAATAGTGTGGTCTAAATTTCTTATGATAAACCTCATGAAGGGGATCATTTTAATGTGGGATTTGGAAGGCAAGGAGAAAAAAGTGCTTCAGACCAAAGAAAAAATGTGAGTCAAGATGTAGAGATTAAAAACAATTTGACTTGTGATTGTACCAGGAAGAGACTGGAATATTGAGTAATTGAAAGTAACTCAAGAGAGAATTAAGTTGACCAATGTGAGGCAGAGTGTGTTTCTCCTATAGAGTATACCAAGATAGAGAGTCTTCTCAGCACCCAGAGAGGAACAGGATCAGCAGCACCCCTTATGACTCATCAAAGAAGAAATAATAACTACATAGCGCCAAGAAGAGAAAAATTGACCAGGGCTGGAACTAGCCAGATCGTCCTCTAGATCATGGTGCAGACTACCAGCAGGATCTGGGCACAGTTGAAAAAGTGAGTGAGGGAAATCAAGGAGTTTTGTGCTCTTGCTGCAGACTTGTAGGGCCCCCTGAGCCTAGCAGGACTCTAGTCCCTCTTGGAAAACTGCCTTCCCCACAGCCATGCTTTGCCAAAATCCACGTGGAGTGGTCCCAGAAGATAAAATAAAAAGACCTGAGCAGCTCTTGTCACCATATCCCAAGAACTCAACCCTTATGCTGCTACTTTCTAGCTGGCCTGGGAGGAGAGGGACCCCCACAAGAACTCCACAGAGGCAGACAGAGAACAACTGAAGCCTTGAGGCTGGCTGCACATTGACATTCAGAATGCAGACTGCCTAAGGCTAAGGTGGATTGCTGGTTGGGACTCATTACTATAGCAATCTCTCATTCCTCATGTAAACTCTTATATGCCCACCCTAAACAACAGCATTAACCCAGTGGCATTACCCCCACTGGGGTAGTGAAGCATGTACACAAGTAGTGTACTTGAGCTCCTTTTCCTTCCACACTCCCCTTTAAGCCTCAAAACAAACAGAGAACTTGGTTAATCTCCAGAGTCTCACCTGCTGTCTAGGTTGACTGGGCACTTCCTTGGAGCAAACACATCAAAAAGACAGCCTACATTTATCATCGCATTGGGTCTCCTTCACAAGTGTTATCTCCTAGCCAGAGGTCAACAGCACAACCCATCACATCTGATACAATACCTCACCTTTGGGGAAGGCCTGATCCAAGATGCAAGTTAACACCACTTTTCAAGCCACTCCCATCATGCAGGACACCATTAGCCAATATAAGCACCCATTATAGGACTGTGACAGCAGGCAATTGTTAAAGTCACCACACCCAGACTTTACACAACCAAGGAAACTCTGTACTGCCTACAGCAACCCCATGCAAGCCTTCGATAAGAATAAATAGCTTGCCCAAATGAGAAGAAACCAGAAAAATAATTCTGACAATATGAAAAAACAGAGTTTTCCAGTACTCCTCAAAGACCACACTAACCCTTTAACAATAGACCCTAACCAAAAAGAAATAATCTGTTGGGAGCTGGCCATGGAGGCCCACTGACCGTTAGGGATCAGGAAGGGCTGTTGACCCCGAGACCACTAGGATGAGTTCGGGAGCTATTGACCCCATTTCTTCCCCCTTTCTACTCAGCACTAACCAGATTAAGCTCCTGTGAGCTCAAAACATAAAAATTCTGAGACCGGGACGAACAAAAGCTAACTTTAGAAGCTCATTGCTCCCATTCTTCCACAAATTGCAGTTTTGGCTTTCACACAACTTATAATTCAAACTTGTGTCACATCTAAGAGACTTAGTATTGGCCACAGGCTTCTGGGTCATAATCTTAGGATTTATTGAAGGTGTAAATTGTAGAATATAGTTTTAGAAGACAGCCATTTTGTTAAAAGAATGCAGCTGGGTTACTTGCAGGTAGCCCACTGTGAACTTTGTACTGGGCCACATTCCAAACATTCTGGGATGGGCCACTTTCATTTGTAAAGTAAATACTTAAGCTTCTATAGAATTGTTTAACTTGGCATAAATCAATCAGCTTAGGATGAAAAAGGTTTATAGAATATGTCAGCATGGATTAGGTTATCCTTTGTTATGAGATTTTAAGATTATCATATGAAAAGGGTTTAAAGGCAATCATTGATTAAGTTTTCATGGATTAAGGTTTCTGGGGGACACCCCTCCCACATCTGACTTTGTGTATAAAAGACCCGTTGTAATTCCCAATAAAACACAAATCGCTTCTGCACTAGACTGGAGTCCAGTCTCTTTCTTTCTCTCTCTCTCTCTTTCTCTCTTCTTCCCCCCAATCGCCGATGCCATCTCCACCTTTGGGGTACCCTGAACCTGGCTGGAGCTGGTCTCCGGCAATAATCAATAAATGTACATGATCTCAAACCAGATGAAGTAGAAACTAAAGGGTGATAAAAAGTTTACCTGTAAAATGACTATGTATCTACCTAATCCTGACCTGTACCCTACATCTATAAAATAAGTAAATTAAAAATGTTTAAAAAATAAATAAAAGTCCAGACAGAATTCAAAAGGTTGATTATAAATGGTAGGGAATGAAGGACTTTCTGACATCATACAACCTCCTGAGGTTGAAACAAGAAGAAATTGAGACCCTAAATAGACCAATAACAATTCAGGAAATTGACTGTGCATAAGAAAACTAAATTTAAAAAAAAGCACCATGGACCAGATGGCTTTCCAGAAGAATTCTACAAAATATACAAGAAGGAACTGATACCAATCCTACTGAAATTATTCCAGGCAATTGAGAAAGATGGAACTCTCCACAAATCATTTTATGAAAGTAACAACACATTGATACCCAGACCAGGTAAAGATCCAACAAAGAACGAGAACTACAGGTCAATGTCCTTGATGAACATGGATGCTAAAATTCTCAACAAGATCCTAGCAAACTGTATCCAACAACTCATATCAAAAATCATCCACCATGACCAAGTGGTGGGATGTAGGGCTGGTTCAACATTCACAAGACCATAAAAGTAATAAAATATATCAACATATGTAAAAACAAAAACCACATGATTATATCATTAGACATAGAAAAGCTTTTGATAAAATCCTGCACCTCTTTTTGATGAAAACCCTTGAACATCCAGGTGTATATGGAACATACCTCAAAATAGTAAGAACCATCTTTGAGAAACTCACAGTCAGAATACTGCTACACATACAGAACTTGGAACCATTATCCCTGAAAACTGGAACAAGACAAGGATGCCCACTCTCAGCCCTCCTTTTCAACATAGTTTTGGAAGTCCTAGCTAGAGCAATCAGATAAGAGAAGGAGACTAGGCATATCCAAATAGGAAAAGATGAAGTCAAGTTATCCCTCTTTGCAGATGACAAGATTCTATACCTCAAAAATCGAAGAGAATTTGTCAAAAACCTCCTTGCACTGATAAAGTACTTTGGCAAAGTCTCAGGGTATAAAATCAATGCACAAAAGACAGTCACATTTCTATACACCAACAATAAACAAACAAAAACCCAAATAAAAAGTACAATCCCATTCACAATAGCCACACAGAAAAAATTAAATACTCTGTCATCTTCTGAACCAGAGATATAAAAGACCATTACAACAAAAACACTGCTCAAATAAATCAAAGATGACACAAACAAATGAAAAAATATTCCATGCTCATGGATTGAAAGAATCTACATTGTTAAGCTGTCCATTCTACCCAAGGCAATCTACAGATTTAACATAATACCATTAAATTACCAGCAACATTCTTCTCAGACCTGGAAACAACAATACAGGAGTTCTTATGGAAACAGAGAAGACCACAGATAGCCAAAACAATCCTCAGCAAAAACAGAAACAAAAACAAAAACAGCAACAACAACAAAAACAAAACTGAAGGTATCACACTCCCAGACTTTAAACTTTATTATAAAACTACAATAATCAAAACAGGCTGGTATTGGTACAAGAACAGGCATGTAGACCAACGGAACAGGAAAGAGATTCCAGAAGCAAAATCCCAATTTCTCAACCGACTCATTTTTGATAAAGCCTCTACCACCAACCACTGAGGAGAGGAGAACCTATTCAGTAAATGATGCTGGGAAAACTGGCTGACCACATGCAGAAGATTAAAACAAGACTCCTGTCTATCACCATACACAAAAATCAACTCTAAATGGAACAAAGAGCTAAAAGTAAAACCTCAAACTATAAGAACCTTAGAAAATGCAGGAGACACCCTTATAGAAATTGTAATGGACAACCAATTCCTGATCAAATCCCAAGTGCCCATGCCATAAGAGATAAGATAGACAAGTAAGACCTCATCAACTGACAAGCCTCTGCAAAGCCAAAGAAACCCTCAAGAGAGCAGGGAGATAGCCCACAGGCTAGGAAAAAAATATCTGCCAACTACATGTCTGACAAAGGCCTAGCATCTAGGATCTACAAGGAACTCAAATGTGCTGAAAATAAAAAAGCAAAAAGACCCATTACAAAGTGAGCAAAATATATGAATAGATAGTTCTCAAAAGAAGACATATGAGCAGCCAACAGATACATGAAAAAATGCCTAGCCTCACTAGTTATCAAAGTGATGCAAATAAAAACTACACTGAGATACCACCTAACTCCAGTCAGAATGGCTATCATCAATAACTCAAAAAAAATTTTTTTAATGGTTCAATGAGCTTCAGAAGACAGTAGAAAACCAACATAAAGAAATAAATATTCAGAGCAAGAATGAAAAATTATTCAAAGAGGTGAACACTTTACAAAAATTCAAGCTGAAATTCTGGAAGTGAAACAATCATTTAGGGAAATATAAAATGCAATGAAAAGTTTTTTTGTTTTTGTTTTTTTTTTTTTTGAGTTGGAGTCTCACTCTGTCACCCAGACTGGAGTGCAGTGGCCGCTTCCGGCCACCGCAGCCTCGACCTGCTGGCTCTGGCGATCCTTCCACCTCAGCCTTCCAAGTAGCCGGAATTACAGGCATGCGCTACCACGCCCGCTGATTTTTTGATTTATTGTAGAGATGAGGTCTCGCTGCCCAGGCGGGTCTCGAACCCGCGGGCTAAGGCAATCCACTCACCTCAGCCTCCCAAAGGCGCGGGATTACAGGCTGAGCCACCGAGCCCGGCTGCAATGAAAAGTTTTAACAGTAGACTATAACAAGTTAAAAAAAAAGAATCTCAGTACTTGAAGACAAGGTTTTTGAGTTTACTCAATCAAACAAAATAAAGAAAAAAGAAATCAAGAGAATGAAACAAAATCTCCAAGAAATATGGAATTATATAAAATGTCCAAAAAAGAATCATAGATGTTCCTGAAAAGAGAAAACAACAGGTTTGGAAAACCCATTCAAGGAAATAATGGAGAAAAACTTTTGTGGTCTTGCCATAGATTTAAAATTCAGGTACAAGAAGCCTTTCAAAGAATTGCCAAAAGAGTCATTGAAAAAAATCATCCCTAAGACATGTAATTACCCAGTTATACAAAGTTAATATGAAAGAAATAATTTTAAAAGCAGTGAGACAAAAGCATCAGATAACTTACAAAAGTAAACCTATCAGACTAACAGCATACTTCTTAGTAGAAACCCTACACACCAGAAGAGATTAGGGCCCCATCTTTAATCTTCCCAAACAGAGTAACAGTCAGCCAAGGATTTTAAATCCTTCAAAACTAAGATACATAAATGAAGGAAAAATGAAGTATTTCTCAGACAACCAAATGCTGAGGGACTTTGTCACCTCTAGACAAGTTCTACAAGAATTACTCAAGGGAGTTCTAAATACTGAAACAAAAGGTAAAAATACACCAGTAGAAAAAAGCTGGAAATCATGAAGTTCACAGGCCTTATGGAACTCTAACGCAATAGAGAAAAAAATCAGTACAGCAACCAGATAGCAATCAGTTTTATGAATGAATAGTACCTTATTATTATTAATTATTATCAGCTGTCAATAACAATAAATCTAGCAATAACATTATTAACTTTGAAGGTAAATTGTCTCAATGCTCCACTAAAAACACAGAATGGATAACAAAACACTACTCAAATATCTACCGCCTTCAAGAGGTCCACTTAACACACAAAGACTCCTATAGAATTAAGGTACAGGGGTGGAAAAAATACTCCAAGCAAATAGAAATAAAAAATTAGCAGGAGTAGCCATTCTCATATCAGATAAAACAGACTTTAAATTAATAACAGTAAAAGAAAAAAAGATGGTTATCATATGATGACAAAGGGATCAATACAGCAAGAAGATAGAGCAATTTTAAATATATATACACTTAACAGCAGAGATCACAGTTTTACAAAACAAATTCTGCTAGACCAAAAAAGAGATAGACAAGATACAATAATAGTGGGAGACTTCAGCACTCTACTGAAAGCAATAGACAGATCATTTAAGGCAGGAAGTCACCAAAGAAACATTGGAGTTAAATTGGACTTGGACCAAATGGAACTAACAAACATCTATAGAACATTCTACCCCAAAACTATAGACTATACACTTTTATCATCAGCATGTGGAACATTATCCAAGATAGACCATATGATAGGCCACAAATCAAGTCTTAATAAATTTAAAAACTAAAATCATATCAAGCAATTTCTCAGACCACAGTGGACTAAAACTAGAAATTAACTCCAGGAAGAACTTGAAAAATGAAACAAAAACATGTAAGTTAAGCAATATGCTCATGAATGATCTTTAGGTCAACAATTAACTCAATATAGAAATGCAAAAATTCCTCAAAATGTATGACAACAATGAAACAAATTATCAAAACTTCTGGAACATAGCCAAAGCTGTGTGGTCAAGGAAAATTTATAGCATTTAAGGCCTACATAAATAAAATGGAAAGATCACATATTGACAACTTAATATCATATATCAAGGAACTAGAAAAATATGAACAAACCAAACACAAAGCAAGTGGAAGAAAAAAACCCATAAAATCTGAGAAGTGAAATTAAAATTTAAAATTAAAAAACACACAAAGGATCAGTGAAACAAGAAGTTGGTTCTTTGAAATAATAAGCAAAATTGATAGACCACTATCTAAATTAATCAAGAAATGAAGAGAGAAGATTCAAAATAACTCAATCAGAAATGAAAATAGAGATATTACAATTGATACAATGGAAATTCAAAAGATTGTCCAAGATTGTTATTAACACCTATACACAAATAAACTAGACAATCTAGAGAAAATGGATAAATTTTTGAAAACATGCAACTCTCCAAGCTTGAACCAGGAGAAAATAGAAACCCTGAGCAGATCAATAATGAATAGCGAGAGTGAAATAGTAATTAAAAGTCTCCCAACAAAAACAACAAAAACTAGGACCTGATTCTCCCAGACTTTCAAATAACTGGTACTGATTTTACTGAAACTATACCATAAGATTGAAGAGAAGGGAATTCTAACTCATTCTATGATTCCAGTATCACTCTGATATTCAAACTAGGAAAAGACACCACAAAAAAAGGAAACTACAGACCAATATCCCTTATGAACATAAACATGAAAATCCTCAGCAAAATATTAGCAAACTGAATTCAACAACATGTTTTTAAAATCCGCCACAACCAAATGGTTTCTAATTCCAGAGGTACAAGGGTGGTACAACATACACAAGTCAATAAAAGTGATCTACTACATAAACAGAATTAAAAACAAAAATCATATGATCATTTCAATAGATGTAGAAAAAGCGTTTGATAAAATCCAGCATCCTTTAGTGATAAAAATCCTCAGCAAAATAGGCATAGAGGGAACATTCCTCAAAATAACAAAAGCCATGTATGACAAACCCACAGCCAATGCCATCCTGAACAGGGAAGAGTTGAACTCATTTCACCTCATAACTGGAAACAGGCAAGAGTGTCCACTTTCACCACTCCTATTCAACATAGCACTGGAAGTCCTAGTCAGAGAAGTTAGGCAAGAAGAAGAAATAAAGCATATCCAAATTGGAAAAGAATAAATCAAACTATTTCTTTATGCCAACTATATGATCTTATGCCTAAAGAATACTAAAAATACCTCCAAAAGACTCCTGGATTTGATAAATGAATTTGATAAAGTTTTAGTGTACAAAATCAACACAAATCAGTAGCTCTGCTATACATTAATAACAAGCAAGCTAAGAATCAAATCAAGGCCGGGCTTGGTGGCTCAGCCTGTAATACCATGCTTTGGGAGGCCGAGGTGAGTGGATTGCCTGAGCTCATGGGATCGAGACTCGCCTGGGCAACTTGGCAAGACCTCATCTCTACAATAAATCAAAAAATTAGCTGGGTGTGGTAGTGCACGCCTGTGGTTCCAGCTACTTGGAGGGTTGAGGCAGAAGGATCGCCGGAGCCCAGCAGGTCAAGGCTGCAGTGGCCGGGAGTGTGCCACTGCACTCCAGTCCAACTAAAAAAAAAAATAATAATAATCAAATCAAGTAGTCAATTCCATTTATAAGCAGCTAAGACCTAAAATACCTAGAAATAAATTTAACCAAGAAGATGAAAGATCTCTACAAGTAGAGCTACAAAACGTTGATGAAAAAAAAATTGTAGAGGGTGCAAATGAAGAAACATCCAATGCTCATGTGTTGGAAGAATCAGCATTGTTACTATGGCTATATTGCCCAAAGTAATCAACAGATGCAACACGATCCCTGTCAAACTACCAGCATCATTTTTCACAGATTAAAAAAAAAAAACAATTCTAAAATTCATATGGAACCAAAAAAGCCAGCATAGCTAAAGTAATCCCAAGCAAAAATAACAGATCTGGAGGCATCGTATTATCTGACTTCAAATTATACTACATGGCCATAGTAACCAAAACAGCATGGTACTGGTACAAGAACAGACACATGGACCAATGGAACAGAATTGAGAATGCAGAAATAACCCCAAATTCCTACAACTAACTGATCTTTGACAAAACAGATCAAACAAATATTGGAGAAAGAACACCCTGTTCAACAAATGGTGCTGGGAAAATTGGATAGCTACATGCAGAAACATGAAACTTGATCCCTAGTGCTGCCCATATGCAAACCTTAACTCAAGATGGATTAAAGACTTAAATGTCAGACCTGAAGCCATACAACCCTAGAAGAAAATGCAGAAAATTCTCTTTGGCTAGGCGAAGTTTTCTGCTAAGTTCCCAAAAGGCAAATGCAACAAAAACAAAAATATATGTGGGACTTAAACTAAAAAGCTTCTACACAGGAAAAGAAATAATCAACAGAGCAAATAGGCAACCTACAGAATGGGAGTCCATATTAACAAACTATATATCAGACAAAAGGCTAATATCCAGAATCTACAAAGAACTCAAACAAATCAGCAAGAAAAAAGTGAATACCATATTAAAAAGTGGGCAAACAACAAGAACAGATATCTCTCAAAAGAATATATACAAATGGCCAACAAACATGAAAAATGCTATCACTCATCACCAGGGAAATGCAAATTAAAACTACAATGAGATACCACATGACATCAATCAGAATAGTCATTATTAAAAAGGTATAAAACATCAGATATTGGCATGGATGTGGAAAAAAAGGAAATCTCTTACACTGTTGGTGGGACTGTGAATTAGTGCAACATTTATGAAAACTGGTAAGGAGATTTCTTAAAGAACCAAAAATAGATCTACTCTTTGTCCAGCCATCCCACTACTAGGTATCAAAGGAACAGAGGTCGTTATATGAAAAAGATACCTGCACCTGCATGTTCATCGCAGCACAATTCACTATTGCAAAATCGTGGAATTATCAATCTAAATGCCCATCAACCGATCAGTGGATAATGAAAATAAGGTATATATACACTATTCAGTCATCAAATAGAATGAAATGATGTCTGTTGAAGTAACAGATGAAATTGGAGAACATCATCCTAAATGAACTAACTCAGGAATAGAAACCCAAACATTGCATGTTCTCAGTTGTAAGGGGAGGTAAGTAAGGATCTGCAAAGGCATAGAGAGAATGGACACTGGAGATTCAGAAGGGGGAGGGGGGCAGGGGCAAAATCACCTATCCAGTTACAATGTGCACAGGCAGGGGTGGTGGGTACACTTCAAGCCCAGACTTCTTCATCACTATACAATGCAACCACATAACCAAAATCTATGTGTAGTCTCTAAAGCTACTGAAATAAAGAAAAAAAAAGTACCTCAAATCCGGAATGTCAAGTTTTTATAATAGCTCATGAAATATCATTGAAGATTATCTTATGTGTGTTTGTGTACATGTGTTTCTGGAGAAATGAATTAAAGGTAAAATGTAAGGAAAAACAGCTTTGTGCAAGATAGATTACAGTCAGGAGACTAGCATCAGATAATCCAATTCAAAAAACAGAATACCTGTGTGGTAATTAAAGTACAGATGGTTAGGCTTGCTCTAGAGTAGTAACTGTGGTATATCGGAGAGAAGATGCCACAGTGTAAAGAAAGATTCAGTAGGGCTTTGGAGAGTCTGAATTTTATCAATAAAAGAAATGATGAGCAGTACTAAATGACTGCAGGATTTTCAGGTTGAGCGATGGTATTATTTTGAACTGACAAAGGAGCTAAACTGAGCGATTAAAAATGATTTTTTTGTTGTTGTTATTTCTGTGATCTATCAAAATAAATTTTAAAAAAGAATATCACCAGCACCAACAAAAAAATTTCTTTTTTAAAAAAAATGTTGAATTTGAAGTCTTCTCTTAACCTAGTTTCTCTAGAAAACAGAGCTGGAGGTGATGATTAAAGTGCTGATACATTATTTGGGAGAAGATAAAAATACAGCAAAGGGAGGTAGGAAAGGATGTTTAGTGAGGCAGCAATTCTTTCCTGTACCTGCTGCCATCTCACAGGGAGCCAAGAGCAGACACAGCAGGAGGCTTATAAGGTGTGTTCCCTCAGCCCACAGGACTTATTCATTCAAGCTGTGAGGACAAACTATGCTCTAGATTTGTCTGTGGGAGAAAGGGTGAAGGAAAATCAATCTGCCTGTCTCCCTTCACACTACTATTTCTCATCGGTCAAAAAAAAATCACTTCAAGGGGCACTAACGACCCTGATTGTATGGTTCTTGGGCATGAGCTTAGGATGCCAGAAGCCATAACCTGTAGTGTGAAGTTTGTTCCATTATCTGTCATGGTGGGGGGAAACTGAAACTCCAGGCAAACAGCTGGGTAGAGACTGGCACTTTTGGGAAAGTGATGAGTGCCAATGGTGTTGTCCTGGAAGTAGGTGGTGTCTTTGCAAAACAGGACACATCAGATGGTCTCAGATATAACACATATCTAATATGAGAAATTACTCTTCCAAGATAAAGTTAACTTGTGGAAAGCTGGATATGTGGGATAAAAGTCTGAAGGAAACCTTGTAGCACAAAATACCGTGTCAGAGTTTATCATTAAATTTCCATAAAGTAATAACTGGAATTTGGAGGAAGGAGTAAACCCCTGAAAGAGAGAGAGAGCACACAAATATAGGAAAAATATGAGAACCTGACACTGGAAATTGAGGGGCTAAAGGGAAAAAAAGGGGAAGAAGAGAAATATGGTATGGTCACATAAAATTTTTTTAAAATCCAGTGTCTTAGTCCATTCCAGCTGCTATTAAAAAATGTCATAAACTGGGTAGCTTATAAAAAACAAAAATGTATTTCTCATAGTTCTGGAGGCTGGGAAGTCTGAGATCAAGATGCCAGCAGAATTCTGACTCATAGATGTCACCATTTACTCACATAGTACATAAAGGGTATCTCTTTGGGGCCTCTTTTATGAGGGCATTAATCTTATTCATGAGAGCTTCACCCTCAGAACCTCCCAAGAACTCCACCTCCTAATACCATCATCTTGGGGGAGAGTATTTCAACAATGAATGGGAGTGGGGGGACAAATATTCAGACTGTAGCATACAGGGAAGATTTATGCCATGGAGCCAGGAATAGGGGAAGTTTTATAAAAGTAATTATGAAACCATATTCAATGCAGCAGAGTGATCCAGAGGAATGAGGACGGAATATAAGAAGTTAAATCTAGCGAAAGATAAGTTGCTTTGTTAAATGAAGCAACATACCTTTTGTACCCCAACATTAGATGTGAGGCAAAGTATTTTTATGTGAGCCAAATATCTCCAGCAGACATTTAGTGAGAATATGAAGGCCTCAGCTTTGGAGTCTCTTATCACAGAAATACAGGATCTCCATGGCTCAGGTACCCGGTCCCAAATCCATGTGTTTGAAGGGTGGGAAGCGAGAGAGGAAGGGGTTGGTTTCCCTGGAATGCAAGCCGAGAATGTTTGAAAAAGGGCCAAAAAACCAAAAAACAAAAAAGGCCCTAGTCCCGGGGCTTATGGGGTTTTCACAGGGTTTCCCCAGGCAAAACCAAGTTCAAAAAAACCTTGCAAGACACAGGAATCCTTTAAAACCAGCTGGGGTGTTAAAAGAGGCCAATTTGGGGGGTACAAACATGAACGTTTTGGGCCGTTACTGCTCCCATGCCGCTCCTTCAATAAGAACCTAGCACAGCCCCTTCCGGCCCCTGTCAAGCGAGTAAATACAGCCCTCTCCCACTTTCTCTCTCTCTCTCTCTCTCTCTCTCTCTCTCTCTCTCCTCTCTCTCTCTCTCTCTCTCTGTCGCTCTCTGTCGCTCTCTGTCGCTCTCTCCCTCTCTGCAGCTCTCTCCCCGGCTCTCTCCCACTTCCTCTCTCTCTCTCCACAGACCCTTTCCCTTTTTCCCTTGTAACCACCGCTTTAATAAATCTCTTGGCCTTGAACTTCTTTCAATAGTGCCTGTGTGTTCCCACCTGAAGTCAGACTTCTGTGGGAAGCTGAGAGATTTGGTAATGATGGTGTTGGTTTAGAAAACACTGGTGGTTCCTGGGAGCACAGTTCAAGACAATCTGAGAATGCAGTTTGAATAGGAGAACAAAATTCAGAATATAACTAGGGAATGCATAGAGAGCAGAGTAAAGTAGGAAAACCCAGGTAGTCTAAAGAGACACTTAGGAGAGTCATCTATGGTGAATTTGAAGAGGTCAATCCCTCGAGACGAGGCAAAACAAAACAAAACAAAAACAACATAATAACATGACACAGGGGCTTCTTATAAAGAAGCTGGGGCTGAAATTAAGATGAGGGCCAAGTTGGGGCTAGTTGCAGAGAGATGAACAGTATTGAATAGT